>CAJHQQ010002602.1:0-61545 GCA_905132885.1 Moricandia moricandioides
TGATAAAGAGCTCTTCAAGAAGAAGGTTACCAGTAGTGACTTATGAACACGTTAAGCCTTATATCGAGCGTGTCGCGAATGGTGAGTCTTATGGTTTAAAATTTTAGATATAATTCTAAACTTAGAGCTAATAATTTCATAAGAAATGTTAAACATATATAGATGAAGTTATTAACTTTTAAAACTATTTCATTACATTGTTAACTAGTATATCGTTAATATTTTTCTGAACATGGCATAGAAATCATTTGAGATGGCACTGTTATGGTAACTAACTTTCTGTGATCTCCTTCTCTTGTTTGTATAGGCATGTTGATGGTGCTATTCAGGGAAAGGAGTTGGCATTTCATTTCACCAAACCAGAATCCACAACTCCCTCTGGTTTACCATATTCATCTCTGAGTACAACCTTCTTAAGGAGTGACTATTTTAAAAACCGGCCAAGTCATATTTTGCCCAGACAACAAGCTGTCATCTTCTCTGTGGTCTTGTCCAAAGAGACAAGGTGGCTGCTACTTTTGCCTCTGTATTGGTTCGAGCAATTATATTTCTTGAAAATAACTGGAAGGAAATGTATAGTAATATCCGCTCAGGTCAGCTAAGCAACTGGATTGAAGACATTGAATGCAGGAGATCTGTGGAGGACCTAATCTTGAAGTGGCTGACTTGATCGAACAAGAATGCAGCAAGAACTCTTGGGAAGGTATCATTATAGTAATCTGGCCTTAAACCAAGTATATTGCAAGTATTGTTACAGGTCAGATGGCTCACTACGTTCCTACACTAGACTTGTACGTACTCTAATAAGTTGCCTTTGATGTCTCCTTTATATGCTTCCTCTGAAACTATGTTTGGAATCAATGTGAATCCTCTGTGCAAACCACTGGATGTGTCCTACACGTTCATGCCTAATGTGGTATACTTCGATTTCTTGCTTGTAAATGAAGCAAACAAGGTTGAAATTGTTGATCTTGTGGACGTTGAGCTAGGGTGCTACTATGAGCCACTGGTCACAAACCATACCGGTGAGTTTTGTACATTTATGTTGATTGTAGAGTGACTTAAATCTTGGTGCACTATTAAAAACAGTAGTTGTTGGGCAGACGAAATTATGTTTTTAGTAAATAAAAAAGTTTTACTAAAAAAATATATATCAAATTTGAAGTTATATAAATAGGGTCTAAGAAATTGTAAATTATTAATTCACATAATAAATCTGGTTTTTTGCTTCAATCATGATTTCTGTTTTTTTTCTTTGTATTCAATTCACGTTTGTTCATAACAATTTATATAATATCAAAACATGTTACTTATAATTTCAAATTAATCCTTTTAATGAGTGTTTTTGTGATTTTTTTCTTTGTTAGGTTTATATAGATATAGAAGCAGAAAAAAAGAAAGATATAGAATGGGAGATATTCTGCAAGTGACTGGATTCTACAACAACACACCTCAGTTTAAATTTGTCCAAAGAAAAAATGTGTCTCTGAGTGTTCACTTGGAGAGAACAACAGAAGAACACATACTGAAGCCAAATGACTAATGCAAGAAACATTCTTGAATCTTCAGATTTGATGTTGATCGAGTTCACATGCATTGCTTATACCTCCAGTGATCTTGGTCACTACGTTTTTCTACTGGGAACTCAAGTCCAAAACCAACAACCCTGACCCTGAGCTTGATAATGAGCTACTGGTTGAATGTTTCAATGTACTAGAGACATCACTGGACACTGTTTACTGGAAATATCGAAGTAAGGACGGACCTATTGGAGCTTTGGAGATAAGGGTGGTGAAACAAGGAACGTTTGATTCTATCATGGATATTTACATCTCTAGAGGTGCTTCTATAACTCAGTACAAAACACCTATATGCATGAAATCTTCTGAGGCCTTGACGGTTGTTCGAGTTCGTAGCAACAGTTCACCTTCTCTAGACTCTTAACCTCATGTGTGTTCAGACTCCAAGACTTTATTGCAGTCTTTATATTTCTATGCAACATGTTATCCATAAAAACATATGCAATAAAAAATCAAGAGTCGTATTTTAGTTTTTATTGGTTGTTTTACTTCGTTTATGGTTTCTTAGACCACCTCAAACTAAGTAATATAATAGTTTTTTGATGTAAAGAAAAATTAAAGATAGTTGTTCTCACCCTTCACTTGCTGTAAAACCAAAGAATAAACATAGATAAGAGAACCCATTTCGATCATTAAGCGTCATTGTTGCTAGGGAACAAGTCTGTGCATAGCTCTCCATAGAATCTAGTCACAAGATCAATGAAGATAGGACTGTTAAGATTATTCCAATGATAGATAACCTCTTCCATGTCCATTAAGTCATCAAACTTTCCTTCTTCAACGATCACATGGATCATATAGTCTTCAAACCTTCTGCAAGCCTCTTTCACATCATCTTCCTCTCTTCTAATCATCCTTGTTGTATTGTTTCTTTGAGTCATAGCCAACGTAAACATCTTTCTTGAATGCAGAAGGTTTTGATCATCGACCAGACTAGCTGCATCAATAGCATATTATAGAATGAAGTTAAAATCAAATAACCTAAATATAGTTACAAGTTTTTTTTTGTTACATGAGGAGCTCCTAGGTGTGATCTGGTTCATCCTTTGATCTTTATTAGTACTGAAGAAACAAAGAAGAGACAACAAAGTAGCAGAAGAAGAAGATTGTGTGGTGCTGACATTGCGAACTCGAGCCTTGAAGAAGGAGATGAACCGGTTGCGTGATTTTGAAATCTTTAGTTTCAGTTTAATGAAACTGGACTTCAATCTCATTGTCAACCGTTCCAACTCGGTTTGATTTTTTGGCTGTTGTAGTGGTTTTGATGTGAGGGTTGGTTCATGTTTACGTGGGTTTCACGTCTTTGCATTAAAAGTCATGATGATGGTGGTGTTCCATGAACCCCTTGTTTAATTTTATTGTTTTTGGTTAGTTTTTTTTTAGGTGTAAATGTTAGTTTAATCGTAAGCACTGCATTAATCTGATTAGTTTTCGGTTAGTTTAATCGTAAGCCCTGCATTAATCTGATTAGTTTTCGGTTAGTTTAATCGTAAGCCCTGCATTAATCTGATTAGACATTGTCACATTGTGAGTAGGTCCAAGTCTATCTTTGATTATCAATATATAATTGATTTATGATCTCAATTGCTTCAAACTCAAACTTACATCTGTGTTTAGGTTTATGTTCTTAATTAGTAAATTAACATATATATATATATATATATATATATAAAAGTTCACTTGGTAGAGTATTTCAAACGAAATTTTGCCTTTCATTAAGTTAAGAGTATCTTCAACTTCACTTAATATTTTATTCTAAAACAGAATTTGAAATAAGAAATAATTTAAGAGGAAATAACACTTCTACCACAAGTTTGGTACCGTTTTTTAAATTTACTATTAATAAATAATTATTTTCAAAAATACTCTAAATTTATGATGAAAATAGACTAAACAATTTTTTTTAAATATTTATAAAATATTTAAAAACTCAACCCCACCCATTTAACATTAAACCCTAAACAATAATTACTAAAATGTAAACTCAAATATTAATATAGTTTTTATTGAAGATATTTTTGAAAAAATAATACTTAACTTGTGGTATTTTTAGCAATTTCTCATGATTCAATCCCATTCTACTTTATAATAAAATAAAATGGATTTACTCCATAAATGGAATAATGTTTTTCGTTTTTTTTTCATTATTTCATTTTTAACTTCAAATTAGAATAGAGTTGAAATAATTTTAGTCTCATTATAGAGTTATTCTATTTTAGAGAAAAAGTAGAGTTTTAAATAATAGAATTATTCTATTTTAGAAAAAAATAGATTTTTAAATTGAAAATGCTCCTATGCTCTTACTTATGTAACACAACTTGTGGTTTAGAGTAGTTTTCGTGATTATTACTTTAGTAAAATCTGTATAACATCTATGTAAAGAAAAACAATTTAAACTTTTTCAAAGTTTATGGCAATTCTTTTTTTAAAATAGTGAAAGCATGAAAGAGCACACGTTTGAGCTGGGAAGACCAAAAGTTTATATTTGGACATCATCCTATTGGTCACCGAGTTTTATGCAACATTGTCTCTTCTTATTCTTAGTCTTCTTCTCTACAGTATCTAACTATCTGTACACCATTACTATTATTATAATATTACTATGACATTGGCTAAAGAGATGGGACTTCAACATGAAATATTGTTTAACCTCTTTTGTTGAATCGCTATGTCACGTTCGCCGATTCATGTTTTGGAACTAACGTACCAATTTTTTTTGTTTATACTGTTATACCACTAATCGACATAGCTACTACTAGTGACAAAATTTGAGGACGACGTTACAAAAAAAAAACATTTCACCAATTTTCAAGCTAAAATCAACAATTGGATTTGTTCGATCCATCATTTGTGGAACTCAAATAGTTCGTGCCTTCGTGGTTGTTGACATTCATAATGACGAATAAAAGCAACATGTTTCACGTACGAACACAAGTATATAATAGAGTTAATGTTTATTTCAAATTATAATTTAAAATAGCATTCTTTTATTTTTATTTTAAAATTTAATAAATTTTGTTTCTTTCTTTAAACACAGAGAAAAACAAGTTTCTTTTGGGCAAAACCGTTCTTTATTTAAAAATAAGAGCATCTCCAATGTAAAACTTCATTTTTGAGTAAAAGTAGATATGAAATAAAAATGCTACAACCCTATTCCATTTTTCACTCCATAATGGAGTCATGAACAAACAAAAATAGATTACTCCATTTATAGAGTAAACTTCAAAATGGAGTGAGATATGGAGTTGGGTTGGAACATTTGTTACTTCATATTCACTTTTACTCTATTTTGAAAAAAAAATGGAGTTGGATTGGAGATGCCCTAAGTAAAGATGAATTGGAGTGAATGTTCATATATAATAGCATTTATAAGCTCTTAAGTTTTGGTTAAGAACGGACGCTAGGTTGTTTATTTGATTGTTTTTTTTTTGGCTTTTGGTATTTTAAATATGAAAGTTAGAAATTATTTGGTATATATAAATTTTAATTCGGTTTTAGTCTTAATCTTTATATTTTGATTCAAATAATAATAATCACCTAATACTCTAGAAATTTTGGTATTTGAAGGTTCAAATTCGATTAAAATAAAACTCATAACTTGAAATACCATAAAATAAATCTTTTATGGTATTTATATCCGCATGGTTTGATTTGGTTTGGATTCATTTTTATCAAACTCGTGGATTTTCGGATCCGGTTTATTTGCTCTGGAGAACACTTGGTAAAATAAACAAAAAACATATATATCGGTTTCCCCGGTTTAGATCGGATATTAATTTACTTCAATTTGGATTAGTTTAACTCTGTTAATTAGGGTTAGGAGAATAACCGAAATGGTTGGACCGTTTGGTGCAAAAGAAAAAAAACATTCTAAGAGGTGGACCCTGCTTTTGTTCTTACATTGTCAGTTTCCATACCTCACTTTTTCTTTCTTTATATCAGTCACATAGATACTCTTCAACTTCGGAAAACTTCTACAGATTCTCTCTTTTCATGAGAAGTTCACACACTTACAAAAAAAAAGAAGTTCACTCACTTTTGAAACAGTGATGAAGAACTATAAGTTCAGGTTTTCAGCTATGATGCTAAGTGAAAGGTTCCACAAGCTCATGAACTTGACCAAACCCAGAAAAAAACATCCTCTTCCTTCTTTTTCCTTAAACACTACCAAGAAAACAAAAACTTCTAATAAGTCTCTTCCTCACTCTTCAAGAACTTACTTCTCCAGCAGATCACACACTTCCTTGGAATCTAAGATCCTTCATAATTCACCTAGAAACTCTCTTCATGTGATAGAGAGCAAAAGAAAGACTGTTTACAAGCCATCTCCTCCTTCTTATTTCTCTGTATCTGCAGGCTTTAACAAGAAGAAGATCAACTTTGTTCCCAACCAAGATTCTTCTTCCTCTGCTTCTTCCAACGTCATCGACATAGTCAAAGAGATGAAGGTGTTTGACTCAGCGGAGAAAGCTTGGCCTGCAAGTAACCGAACCAAGGCAACGCGTAAACCCCATCATCTCTCTGTGAAGGTCAACAATATAGAGAAAGAAGAAGAAGAAGATGCACGTAGAAGCCACAAGAAACATCAGAGAACATCAGTTTCTAACGGAAGAAGATCATCAGCAAACTCTCCTAGGATAAAAGTCAAAGTGAGTTCTCCTAGAGTTCAAGTGTCAGCACGTAGAAGCAGATCGAGATCGCAAAGCAAGAAAGTTCTTGACAGTTTTGCAGTGATCACGAGCTCTCTTGATCCCAAGAGAGATTTCAGAGAATCAATGGTGGAGATGATAGAAGAGAACAACATCAGAGCTTCACAAGACTTAAGGGAGCTGCTAGCATGTTACCTTTCATTGAATCCTAAGGAGTATCATGATCTTATCCTTAAGGTTTTCGTTCAAGTATGGCTTGAAGTCATAAACTCCAAAGTTGCGTCCAAGTAAAAACCTGTAATTGTTGTTAGCTATAGTTATCTGTTTTTAAAACAGTTGTTCTTATTAAAGAGTGTTATTTAAAGAGTGTTTTAACTTGTGTGGACATTATCTTTGCAATACCAGTTTTGTGTTTTGTCTGTTTAACGTAACAAAGATTGATCGATCACTGGCTCTCTTATCTATGGATGTGATGTGATGTGATGTGATGTGATGTGTGAGCATACTCAACACATATTTTCAACAATTGAGCATTTTAACCAAACCAGCAACAAGTCCCCAATCTCCCGAGTCTCCACCAAAACAGAAAGTTTGCTTAAAACAGAAAAGTAAAAGCAATTTAAGTATTTTTAGAAACAATTTAAAGTATTTTTAGTTCTAACCTGACCATTAAATATAATAAAGTAAGATTAAACTTTGGATTAGATTAGGATTTAGATTAGCCATATTGTGCAGAAAATATTTTCAAAATTGTAGAGAAAATAGCAAGTCACAATATCCCCCCCAAAGCCAAGAGTGTAGTGACAAGCACACGGAGACAAGTCAGAAAGACATCAAGCACGGAGTAACCGATGGGTTCCAGTCCTAATGATAAATGAAGCAGTAAACACGAAAATGGAACCTGAAGAAGAGATAATCGCTAGAGAGAGAAAGAAACACTGACACAGAAAAGGATATGATTAAAGAGAGAAAGATTCAAAACCTAAAGGTATTGTTGTGATGAAAAAGAAGATGGGAGGAGGACCACTGTGTTGTTGTTGCTGTTTCCCAATGCCCATCTCCTACCTCTCAATACAGTTAGTACCGTATGGCAAAAAAATTTGGAATGATGTTTGTTAGGTTTAGCCAAGCCAATAAAAACCGAGATGAATTGCTCCTAGCTTGACCAAGGAACCTGGTTTACTTAAACAAGAAGGGTCACTAGATATTATCACCATCATATACACAAATTCTCAAGGGATGTTACCCATTTTTTTACATTCCATAGATGCCACAACACATATTTGTTCAGCATTTTGTTAATCGTCTACCAAAAAAGGTCTGATGTCTTCTCCAGTTCCTATAAGCAAAGACCAAAAAAAAAAATTGAATGAATTATGTAAAAATAATGAGAAAGACGTGTGCAAGTTGGCATGCCGAAAGTAAACAAGGACGATCATCAGCTATTGAAACACCAATCCACCTAAGCTTAGGTTCAACTAACCGATCAAAAAAGTTAGATTGCCATGACTTTTGTATCAACTAATCACATGAATGGTTAAACACACGGAGCCATTAAACCCATTCCTGCACATTCAAAGTGTCCCTTTTATAGCACATGGTAAAGTACTGAAGTTGATAGTATTTCATGAGAATCCAGAGAACTTATTTTGTTTTAAACAGCATTATACATTTTCTCACAGGTCCACAAGTCGAATTTCAATTTATAAAACTTGTGAAAATAAGGTCCAAATTGGTTTCTACGAATTTGGCTCACTGTTTGTGAAAGTTCACGTCATTTTTTTCCAACCCACGCACTTAAGTTTCAAGGAACTGGGATGTTATATTATCTTCCATACACCACTAGTGTGACGACTATAGCTTAGAATATGTATGTGTGTAACTCACCTACTCAAGGATGGCGCTCTTGACGTCTCATCTCAACTCGAAATTTATCTTTAATATCACCCTGTGAGATAACGTGTCTACTATTAGAAACGTGATAACATCAGAGCAGAGAGATAAGTAAAGCTGCGTACATTAGTTCTGCGCACTAGAACTGGATACTCATCTTTGATCCGCTTCCAGTTTGCACCATACCTGAAAATCACAAAAGAGTAAAGCAAATCAATAGAAAATGCATGAAAAATGTTCAATCTAAAATCTAAGAGAACTTTCAGGTTTCAAGTACTTTTCATAGCCTTTCATTACGGCCAGCGTTTCTGCAGTAATCCAAGGAATTGTCGTCCTTCTAACACCAGCTTGGTTTCTTTTGAAAGGAGACACGACAATCCTTTTACCTCTTGCTTTATTATTCACTTCACCATAATCATCCGTTTCTCCATCTGAATTGTTGATTGAATCTTTCCACTAAACATACAAACAAACAAGATGTGAAAAATAACTCGACTGAACAAAACAAGTCCCACATTATCTTGTAGATCAGCCAAAGTGAAATATGAAAGAATGAATATGGATAAAGCTATTAAACTTAGTTAGAATACGTGTGACTACTTGCACAGGAAGACCTAAGACAATAGCATAGATGATCTGATGAAGCAATAAACATGAACAACTTCACCTCATAAGTCTGTGCTGTGGTTCTTCGCTCCATCAAGCTAGGCTTGTTTGTTGCAGCAGGATTAGCAACATCATTTTCTTGTTGTGTAGTCGAAGTAACGTTTAAATTTGAAGGTCCTCTTGCTTCTGCTAAGGCATTCATCAGATCGATTTTTGAAGCTCTAAGCTTTTCAAGCGCCTTGGCAACAACTGCAGAGGAAATGGTCTTCATCTTACGGGGTGGAGATACAGCTTCTAACGCACCAGAAGGTCTTTCCTGTTCAGTGTCTGAGAGCCTCCCTATAACAAACATTGTCAAAAAAAAGATCAAAACTTTATCCTTCTAAAGGATACTAGAAATAGAAAGGGAAACGCCTCAAAGCAAATGCATCAGACACATTGTAATAGGCCTGGGATTTTGAACCGAACGAAACCGCCGAACCGAACCAAAATTTTGGTTAGTTCGGTTATTCGGTAGGTTTTCTAAACAACTTCGGTTTTCGATTCGGTTTAACAATGGGTTACTTCGGTTTTCTTCTTTAAAAAAAAAATATACTCAAACCTTACCAAAGAGCCGAAACGAACTACGAACTATCCAAAAATCGAACCGAACTAACTAAATTTTAACCGAAATTAATCAAATTTTATCCAACGTTCTAACCGAAATCAAAAACTTCGGTACTCAAACCGAATAACCGAACCGGCATGCCTAATGAGAAACAAGGTTCAGAAAGTGTTGACCTTTGTCTTCGTCCATCTCTTCAACCATTGGCTCTGTCTCTCCTGATTCTTCACTACACTCTTCCGACTCATCCATGTCCTCATCTCTATCACCATTTCCACAATCAATGCCCGGGTGCAGCTCAGAAACAACCTTCCTCAAAGAAACCAACGCTTTCTCTCTCGTGTTCTCACCCATCAAAGCCTCACAAGCCTTAGCATCACCATAAGCCGCCCACAATCTTTTACAGCTGTTCAATAGGTCACGAGTAACCAAACAACTAACCTTATCGCACAAAGGCATAACCCTACGGAGCCATATCGATCTAATTGCTTCAGTATAAGCTTCCTTTGCGTCTTTCTCTTTAGTGAGAGACCTCGCTGTACACTCCACAGCGACTTGACAGTACGATTCCTTCACTGATTCGGGGACTTTGGAGCCTTCTTTGTGAAGAATCTCCACTAGATTCTCTAATCGCTCGAGATTCTTCTCCTCCACGAGTCCGTCCTTGATCTCCGTGAAAATCCCTTCGAGAATAGCTTCCTTCCACTGCGACAATGCCATCGTTGCCGAATCAAATCAAACGGAGGGTTTGGAAGCGATGGCGACAACGACGATGAAGTCCTTATTTTATTATTTCCGTTTCCTCAAAACAACAACGCGTGCAGTGTTTAAAAAATTAAAACGGCATGCATGGCAAATAACGGCAAGATATCAGAGGCGAAGACGAAACGTTTTTTTTTTCACTTAAAAAACAACGCGTGTCGTTTTTAGCATGAACCGGCATACATGCCAAACCTCTACGGAGAGAACGGCAAGACATTTGTTTTGCTATTTCCTTTCCTTAAAATAATAATGCGTGTCGTTTTTATAGCATGAACCGGTTTACATGCTAATTCTCTACGGAGAGAACGGCAAGATTTTACGATTTAGAAAGATACATCTCTTTGTTTTTAGCAACTTTACCCCTAATGTTTTAAAATATTTCAGTTATGCCCCCTATAATTTCTCTCTCTGGAGGCAGGGAGAGACCTAAAGAATATACTCTTCCAGCAGCAGCAGCAGCAGCAGCAGCACTTCTTCACGAGTCGCTTATCTTCTCAGAACGAGTACAATGTCTGTAACGCGAGCCGTTTCGAGCTTGGACAATGTAGTCGTGAAGTCACCCAACGATCGGAGGTTATACAGAGTGATTGAGCTGAAGAACGGATTATGTGCTCTGCTTATTCACGATCCTGATATTTATCCCTGAAGGCTCTGCGGCTGATGGACAGAACACCGACGCTGATCAAATGGATGAAGATGATGAGGACGGAGAAGAAGAAGAAGACAGTGACGGGAGCTATGAAGATGATGACGAGGAAGAAGGAGAAGAAGATGATATGGACGTGGATGAAGTGAAAGGGAAAGGAGATCAACAGACCAAAAAGGTTTTTCGATTTAAGATAGTATCACTCTTTTATCAAATTTGATTTCTAAAGTTCTATGTGTTGTGATGTGCGTTTCAGGCAGCTGCAGCTATGTGTGTTGCAATGGGCAGCTTCTTGGATCCTCCCGAGGCGCAAGGCCTAGCTCACTTTCTTGGTATTTTCATCTTTCTATGAGTTTTGAGTTCACTTCCTTTGTTTTTAGTTTCACTCTCATGTTAATGTTTTGTGCAGAACACATGCTTTTCATGGGTAGCACCGAGTTTCCCGATGAGAATGAAGTAAGCATTGCATTGTACTCTATGTTTGCAGTGGTTTTGAACTATCTATAGATTCATATGAATGAAATGGAGTATTCTGGTAACTTCAAATTGTTCTTTTTTTTTTGTCTTTGAATTAAAAACCTAACCTAATTAGCATGATGTATATCTTTTCAGAGCTTGGATGGTGGTTAGATACAGACTGTTTTGTTAGCGTGATGTATCTTTGAATTTTTTTCTGGTTTGACTTCGTTTTGCTTGTAGTATGATAGCTACTTGTCTAAGCATGGGGGAGCCTCTAACGCATACACTGAGATGGAGCATACGTGCTATCACTTTGAAGTCAAGAGAGAATTCCTTCAAGGTGCCTTGAAAAGGTACTAAATTTTGTTGCGCTGCCACTTTCACTGACTTTTAAGTGTCAACTGCTGTAAATTTACCAAGGCAGGCGGTGTATGTGTCAGTATGCAAGTCTAGAGTCTGTCATCATTGTTCTTTGAAACACTTCTTTGACCTTAGTTTATTCTGTTGTTGTTAGGTTCTCTCAGTTTTTTGTTGCACCGCTCATGAAGACTGAAGCTATGGAACGAGAAGTCCTTGCTGTTGATTCAGGTAATTCATGTTAATTATACTTTTGTCCCCTTTGTTAGAAACTATCGAAAGATTCATCTTCAGTCAACATTCAGATAAATTAACCTCCTATATAGTTAAAAGTGTCTTGCTAACAATATCCAAATTTATAGAATTTAACCAGGCCCTCCAAAATGATGCATGTCGTCTGCAACAATTTCAGTGCTATACGTCCGCAAAGGGTCATCCTTTTAATAGGTTCTCATGGGGTAAGGTCATCTCGGTGTACCTTTCTTGCCACACTAAAGTTATTCATGTAATAAGGTAATATTAATCTGTTCCGTTTCTGCTCTGTAAGGTAACAAGAAGAGCTTGAGTGGTGCAGTGGAGAATGGGGTTGATCTACGGGAATGTGTCGTGAAATTATACAAGGAATATTACCACGGTGGATTGATGAAACTCGTTGTCGTTGGAGGAGGT
This sequence comes from Moricandia moricandioides, assembly GCA_905132885.1. NCBI lineage: Eukaryota > Viridiplantae > Streptophyta > Magnoliopsida > Brassicales > Brassicaceae > Moricandia > Moricandia moricandioides. Next base: position 12,226 of record CAJHQQ010002602.1, read on the forward strand.
ATAAGTCTCTAGGTTTTATGATTTGTTGCTATCCCGGTTTATTGTAATCATATGGTTATCTATAAACTCTTGCAGAGTCCCTCGACATGCTTGAAAGTTGGGTTGTAGAACTATTTGGCGATGTCAAAAGCGGATCCAAAGTTAGGCCAACTCTGGAGGCAAAAGGTCCTATTTGGGAAGGAGGTAAATTATATCGCCTAGAAGCGGTTAAAGATGTTCATATTCTTGATTTAACATGGACTCTCCCTCCTCTTCGCCATGCCTATGTGAAGAAGCCGGAGGACTATCTAGCACATCTATTAGGACATGGTGAGAAATCACATCATTTTTATCGTTCGTATATAGTTTTCTTGAAGCGTGACTGTGCACGCACTCATGTAAACTGCATACTGATGAATGTTGTTTATACCATTCTCTTTCTAGAGGGTAGAGGAAGTCTTCATTCATTCCTTAAAGGTAAAGGCTGGGCAACCTCGCTGTCTGCTGGTGTTGGGGATGATGGAATCAACCGCTCGTCACTGGCATATGTTTTCGGAATGTCTATACATCTCACCGACTCTGGTTTAGAGAAGGTAACTAACATATTTGAACTAAGCTTAGCGCAGTAGTTAATCAAATCGCTATCAACTTAATATATAGTTTGGCATACTGTCGTTCTTCTCCTTTTATATTTTTGTTATGCTACTCGTTCTCATTGGATCTTATGACAATTTCTGTTAACAGATATATGACATCATTGGTTACATCTATCAATATCTCAAGTTATTGCGTGACGTGTCACCACAAGAATGGATATTCAAGGAACTCCAAGATATTGGGAACATGGACTTTCGATTTGCCGAGGAGCAGGCTGCAGATGATTATGCGACTGAGCTCTCAGGTTTGTACTTACATGGTCACTCGTCTAGTTTTAAAGGGTTAATAGTGGTTAGCTTATTATGTTGGCATGTAAAGCCTAGATATTTTCAGAATTTATAATGCATTGATGTATACCTGTTAACTAACCATTGAAAGTGTTATTGTACAGAGAATATGCTTGCATATCCGTTAGAGCACATTATTTATGGTGATTATGTATACCAGACATGGGATCCAGAAATGATACAAGATCTCATGGGTTTCTTCACACCAAAAAACATGAGGATTGATGTTGTTTCGAAATCCATCAAGTCAGAAGGTACTTTAGAAATTTTGTTGATTATGTAATTTTTGGATTGCATATTTATGTTCTTACCCTCTTCCTTGTTTCAGAGTTCCAAACTGAGCCTTGGTTCGGTTCTCGTTTCATAGAAGAAGATGTTCCATCGTCTTTGATGGAAACATGGAGCAATCCTTCAGAAGTAGACAACTCTTTGCATCTTCCTTCAAAAAACCAATTCATCCCTTGTGATTTTTCCATCCGAGCCATTAGTTCTGATGCGGATCCCAAAAGTCAGTCTCCCCCTAAATGTTTAATCGATGAACCGTTAATGAAGTTCTGGTACAAGCTTGACGAAACGTTTAAGGTTCCCCGTGCAAATACATACTTCCGCATAAATCTGAAGGGGGCATATGACAGTGTGAAGAATTGCCTTTTGACGGAATTATTTATCAACCTTCTGAAAGACGAGCTAAATGAGATCGTATACCAGGCAAGTAACCACCTTCTAGGCAGATCTTTATAGATGTTATTGTTTTTGTATTGACATGAATATCTGATTTTTTTTGCAGGCCAGTATAGCAAAACTTGAAACGTCTTTATCTATGTATGGTGATAAACTAGAGCTTAAAGTGTATGGCTTTAATGAAAAAATTCCAGCTCTCTTATCAAAAATCTTAGCCATAGCCAAATCCTTCATGCCAAGCCTGGACCGATTTAAGGTGTGTGAATTACTGCACGTATAATTGTCATACTCTTTAATTCTAATTCAGTTTTTCATCATTCTTTCTTGACCCGACTACCTTCTCTATCTAACCTTGCAGGTTATCAAAGAAAACATGGAGAGAGGGTTTAGAAATACTAATATGAAGCCTTTGAACCATTCCACATACTTGAGACTGCAACTTTTGTGTAAACGAATCTATGACAGTGACGAGAAGTTGTCTGTACTAAATGATTTGTCTCTCACTGATCTCAACAGCTTTATTCCTGTAGTCCGCTCTCAGGTAACATTCTACTCTCAACCGCAGTAATGTTGTTCCCCTTTTACTTACAGACAATTTGCCTTTGCGATTGTTCTCTAGTTTTGTTTAAATCAGGCAGAGATTGGATAAATCGTTTGTTATGCTTGCAGATATTTATTGAGGCTCTGTGTCATGGTAATTTGTCGGAAGACGAAGCAGTAAACATATCAAAGATATTCAAAAACAATTTGACAGTTGAACCGCTCCCTGTCAAATGTAGACATGGAGAGCAGATAACGTGTTTCCCTCTGAGCGCCAAACTTGTAAGAGATGTCAACGTGAAGAACAAATCTGAAACAAACTCAGTAGTCGAGGTAAAAAGACAAATATCTGTTCTTGTGATGAGAGTCAGCCAAGTAGAAGCTGTAGTAGGTTTCTCGTATATAGACATGGTTTATGAGTTTGAACATGAATCCTGTTTTGCAGCTTTACTATCAAATCGAGCCTGAGGAAGCTCAGTCAACAAGAATGAAAGCTATGCTGGATCTCTTTCACGAAATCATAGAAGAGCCATTGTTCAATCAGTTGAGGTTAGTCTTCATATGTTTCTCTAGCTTGCTTATTAGATCAAATCCTATTCACGTATAGTCATCATATATATAATGTGATTTTGGTTATAGGACAAAGGAGCAGCTTGGTTATGTTGTCGAGTGCGGCCCTCGCTTAACTTACCGTGTCCACGGTTTCTGTTTCTGTGTTCAGTCTTCTAAGTACGGTCCAATTCATTTGCTCGGGAGAGTGGACAATTTCATAAAAGACATCGAAGCTCTGCTGGTAAGTTTATAATCAAAAAGAAAATAAAGAGCTTTGGTAAATCATTTCTCAACTCAGTCCTCAAATGTTGACATTACAGGAACAACTCGATGAAGAATCATTTGAAGAGTATAGGAGTGGTATGATTGCTAGATTACTAGAGAAGGATCCTTCTCTCTTGTCCGAAACAAATGAGTTATGGAGTCAGATTGTCGACAAAAGGTAAAAGGGTTTGAAGTATAAAAGCTCAATGAGTTGCTTGATTCCATATCGATCACTGACAAAATGGTGTGAACTCTCTCACGCACAGATACATGTTTGATTACTCCCACAAAGAAGCAGAAGAAGTAAGAAGCATAGAGAAGAAAGATGTGATGAAGTGGTACAAAACCTACTTCATAGAATCATCACCAAAATGTCGTAGGCTTGCGGTTAGGGTGTGGGGATGCAACACCAATATGAAGGAATCTCAGACAGATACAAAGTCGGTGCAAGTCATCACGGAAGCTGCTGCGTTCAAGTCAACGTCTCAGTTTTACCCAAGCCTCTGCTAGTGAGAAACAATACTTATAATTGCTTAATTTTTAACTGAAAAAGTTAAGAATCGACTCTTAAAACTATTAAATAAGAAACAATTTCTTAATTTTCGTTAATAAAATTAAGAAACAATTTCTTAATTTTCTCTAAGAAATTTCCGAATCATGCCCTAACATTCTCAGGTCCATTTTATACAACTAACGGTAAAAACTAACGCTTTGTATAATTACAATTTTAGTCCGCGGTAATTTTTTTATGGTGGGGCCCATGGAAACCATCATCGTCCCCTCTCTCTCTCACTATTTTCCTCTGTACGGTGGTGAGTGAAGACCATCGTCAGATTGCGAAAATAGGAATCTCTGAATCTCTTCTCCTCCGTCGAAGTTTGAATCCTCTCTCGTTCTCACGTGAGCTCTCTCTCTCCCTCTCTTCTCTTTCTCTCCCTCCTTATCTTCTCCTTCTTTCTTTTCGCGTCTCCTCAAACTCCGTCAAAAAAAAAAATTCTGATCTCTCTCTCACAACGGCAGATCTAGGGTTTATGGCTTCTGGCTATTCTATAAATCTTCTTCGTTCTCCAGATTCTGTTAAACGTTATACCTAACGACTTTCTGTTTTTTTTTTTTTGCTGCAGTTGAGCTTCCCCCAGCTTTAGTTCTCTCGCATATTCACGAATGAGGTTCGTTTTCTCCAGATCGATCTTGTTTCCCTCTACGTTTTATACTGAAATCGATTTGAAATTTTGTTTGGTGGTGGATGATTAGATCATTGTAGATCGTGATTGAAGCGAGAGAGAGAAAACAAAAAAAAAAATTAGGAGAGCGAAGATGAGCGAGGGCCAGAAGTTCCAGCTAGGAACAATCGGCGCTTTGAGTTTGTCCGTTGTATCGTCTGTGTCTATCGTGATCTGTAACAAGGCGCTTATTAGCACTCTTGGCTTCACCTTCGGTAAAAAACCTTATTCAACTCTTGTTCCTTTGATTATTCGTGTTGCTTGTGAAAACATCTTTCTCTCTGGATCTATTCGTGTGCTTGTGTGGTAATCTTTCATACTATGTTTGGAATTGTTAGGTGGTTATCTCTTTTTCCCCCTTATGGTGTTGCCTAGATGATTGTAAATGTTTAAGAAAGTTTCCTATCTTTGGTATAGTGTAAACACTATAAACGCTTCTTTGACTTTAAACGATGTTTGTGTATCCCCAAAATTTTGGATTTCTCTGGTTACTTTAGACGTTGTTTGTTTACTTTAGCACTTCTTTAAATGATGCATGTGTTCTTATGTAGTATTACACTGAGCATCAACCCTTTTTGAAGACTATAACTGCTTATATCTCATCATATGCTATTGATCTCTTAAGCTATATGTACTTACTCTTGTTATTATTTTACGTGCAGCGACTACTTTGACAAGTTGGCATCTTTTGGTCACGTTTTGTTCCCTTCATGTGGCACTATGGATGAAGATGTTTGAGCACAAGCCTTTTGATCCACGAGCTGTGATGGGATTTGGCATATTGAATGGGATATCTATTGGACTATTGAACCTCAGCCTGGGCTTTAATTCCGTTGGTTTTTACCAGGTAATATCTTTTTCATTCTAGCTACTACATGATGATATCATTGTAGCCTGTCTGTTTCAAACCTTATCTTCTCTTCTGTTGGTATTAGATGACAAAGCTAGCAATCATCCCCTGTACTGTTCTCTTGGAGACCCTCTTCTTCAGGAAAAAGTTCAGGTTAGCACTCAAGGTTCTCTCTTACTTTTTGTACCTTTTTATTACACGCGAGTGATCGTTAATTTGGAGGATACTATGTTATATGGTATCATCTATCGCTGTTTTTTTTTTCCCATGGTCACGCCTTTCTTGTTAGCTATCGATGTTAGTGATAGTCTTATGTCCCTTTGTGTTGATAATTCGTCCTCAGAAATTCTCATGGCTCCACCAGTTTCTCAAGCTAGTCTCTGGTCAAGGGCATAGTTATTGACACACTTCTTTGTTTTGTTGCAGTCGAAAAATTCAGTTTTCATTGACCATCCTTCTCCTTGGTGTTGGAATTGCAACCGTCACAGATCTTCAGCTTAATATGCTGGGTTCTGTATTGTCGCTGCTGGCTGTTATCACGACTTGTGTTGCTCAAATTGTATCCTATGCTTAGCCTTTCTTTTTCCATGGCTTTTTTCTTTCGACCTTTCTTTTATGTTTAATCTTACGCCAATTCGATGCTGTTATCTTTAACCAATTGCACACAGATGACAAATACCATCCAGAAGAAGTTCAAAGTTTCTTCCACGCAACTTCTTTATCAGTCTTGCCCTTACCAAGCAATCACTCTTTTCGTCACTGGCCCATTTTTGGATGGGCTCCTAACAAACCAAAACGTGTTTGCTTTCAAGTACACTTCTCAAGTTGTGGTAAGACTCAATCTGCCAGGGAGACTACCCAGCTTATTTGCTTTCGACATATATTTACACGTGCTTCTTTGTTTACTGCAGTTCTTCATCGTCCTATCCTGCATGATATCAGTCTCTGTAAACTTCAGCACTTTTCTGGTTATTGGGAAAACGTCTCCGGTCACATATCAGGTTCTGGGACATCTGAAAACATGCCTGGTTCTAGCATTTGGATACGTGTTGCTGAAGGACCCATTCAACTGGCGCAACATTCTTGGTATTATGGTGGCTGTGATAGGAATGGTTGTTTATTCCTATTTCTGCTCGGTTGAGACTCAGCAGAAGGCAAGTGAAGCATCAACCCAATTGCCTCAGGTATATTTCCTCTAGCGAATAGCTTTCTGTTTGGTTATATATATAGCTTAATACTATTGAATGCGTAACACCGATAAAGATATCCCTGAAAATAGGATTCACACCTACTTATCTCGTATGACTTACACAACAGAAACCCTTTTTCTCCATAGTAAAATAAACAATTAGATGATTCAGGTGAATCATATTTCGTTTATGGTACTAATGATTATTCAGTAAGACTGCTATCAGAGAAGCAACCGTATGCTAGGCATTGTTTTGTGTTGGTAAAGGTGTATGTATGTATAGCTTATATTGGTGAACGAGAAAGAAAAAAGAAACTGATATGTTACTTGTTGGGTTTTGGCAGATGAAAGAGGGCGAGAAGGATCCGCTAATAGCAGCTGAAAATGGAAGCGGAGTGTTATCAGATGGTGGTAGTGGTGGTGGTGTGGGTGTCCAAAAGACGACAGCTCCTGTATGGAACTCAAATAAAGATTTTCAAGCCTAAAAAAAAACTGAACATTTGCTATATTTTTTTTTTCTTATATACATATCAAACTCTCTTTTTGTATCAGATTTGTCAGAAGAAAAGAAAACACCTTTTCTTTTAATTCCTCTTGTTTGTTTGTTCTCTCTTAAAGATCTCATAGCTGTAGGAGAGACTGAAAAAAAATCAACAGCTTTTCCATACCGTATAGAAGTAGAGAAAAAAAGGGAACATAGCTTTTGATGATTCAATCTGTAATCCAAAGTTGTGTGGCTATATTCATCCACACTGGAACGTGTTTTGATTTTCACACATACGCGACTCAGTTCTCCTTACCAACTTCATGTTGTTTCGTTACTTATTTCATATTTTATCAAGTGAGTATATATTTTGCTTTATATTGTAGAGAATTACAAACATCAAAGCACCAGTTGTCTAGTGGTAAAATAGTACCCTACCACGGTACAGACCCCGGTTCCATTAGCAGTTGGTGCATTCGGGTGAGCAATGAAGAAAACTTGTTAGCGTTGGTTGGATCCTTCGCATTCATCTGATTTCAAGATGATATCGCCTTATACTGAGCTCCTCTTTTTTCAGAAAACAAACATTGGCCATATTCTACAATGGTTGGGTTTTCACGTTTAACACAACAATTAAAAAAATCGTAGCAAAAAAATGTGACACTTTTTTTTTTCTTTGGGGTTTCCCATAGCATTCCATGTCTTACATAGAAGTACACAGAACGAAAGAATTGCTCTGTTGGCTTCAGTGCCGAAAATGATAGCTGGCAAGGCACACCTCATCATCTGTCCAAACTCTTGCTTAATCCTAAAAACCATTAACACATCAGCACCGGTCACGAAACATCAACAGCTCCCTTTTGGATAACTTGCTCATGGAGGTGTATTGTGTCTGAAACTTTGCTCGGTGGCCAATACCTAAACAAAGATCTTCCGATAATGTTCTTTATTGGAAGTGGACCCCTGCATTTTATATTCATCCACGAATCAACAGAGGTTTAACAATTATAACAGAGAAGAACCATGAAATAGGAGAGATCTTCCAAGGTGATTACCAGTTATGAGAGTCAAAGCTTTTGTTGCGGTTGTCTCCTAGAACAAAGACATAACCTTCAGGGACCAACTGCAAGTGAAACAGGAGTAACAAATTTAGCTGCATTACTCTTGTGCAACTTTAAGGTGAGAATCATTGAACTGGGAAGTGCAAGTTTGCTTACCATTGGTTCCATTTCGTAGTTAATTGGCTCTAATACAAAGTCCTCTTCTTGAACGGTGTCATTCACTAACAGCTTTCCATCACAAACCTATATGATACAAAATCAATAGCTTAGACAAGAATAAGATACATAAAAATAAAAACAAGGGTCTGTTGGAGGAGGTCTGAAGAAGCCACTACTCAACTAATACCACTAAAGGTGTGAAAAAAAGACTTCAACGGATGAATAGGATCAACCAACAAGTGAGTTAGATATGAGGGCTTACTTCAACCCAGTCACCTTCGCTTGCAACTATCCTTTTTATGAAAACATCAGTACAGTTGTAACCATGTTCCTGCAATTTTTAAAGGAGAACATCAAACACCTTTGTAACAAGTTTTAACACATTTGAAAAACAAGAAAGGGTGATTTGTTACCTACCACCAAAACCGGAGGAGCCTTGAAGATGACTATATCAGAAATCTCTGGTCTTCTGAACAAGTACGAGACCTGACCAGCACCAAAAGCATATACACAGATCAATCATTCAGACATGAAGCACACACCACCAATTAAAAGCTTGAGTGAATCCTTGCTAGAACTGATAAAGCCACTGCTTTTAAAAGCCTCTCATATTCAAACATGGATCCAACATTATAATCAATCGTAGAAAATACATACATAGGATCTCTCGTGAATGAGACAGTATACTCACAATGCACAGTTATATAGCCAGTAACAAGTACTTATCACCTTCTCGACCACAACACTGATAAAGCCACCGTTTTTAAAAGCATTAAACAACGATTTAACATTATAATCTGTCATAGTATAGACATTTCCTCATACTCAAAATGCACAATTCTATAGCCAGAAACAAGCAATCTCACCTTCTCAGCCATAACACGATCACCCACATCAAGAGTAGGGTACATAGACATTGAAGGTATAGACTTTGGCTCAGCCAAAGCCGAACGGAAAAGAAGAGAAACAGTAACTGCCGTAAAAGCCGCCTTAGCATCCTCCGAGCATATATTCAACAGCTTATTAACCCACCCGTGTCCAAAGTTCGAGCCTTTATCACTCAACTCCACTTTCACATTCTCGCCACACCCCTTTCCTCCTCTATCAATCTCCGTAACATCCGTCGTTAACGTCGCCGGAATGCTACAAGGCATCCACTTAGACCCTCTAAGAAACGGGATCACAGAAGAAGTTTTGAACGGAGAGATCCCGAGAACGTTCATCCCCAGAAAATCCGGAGCAGCTCCGGTAAGTTTCATGACGGAGATCATCCCTAACAGAATAGGACTATGGCTTCCTTCTTCGAGAAGCTCCTTAGCAATGGTGGTGTACATGGAAGCATGACGAACACGAGGGGATGATGAGGATGGAGATGATTTATCGAGATCTGGAATCTGACTGTGGTTGAAGATTCTGGGACGGAGACAGTAATCGAAGCATGATCGGAGATCTCCGGAACCACCGACGCGAGCCGCTGCGGAGGAAGCGATGTTCCTAGCGACGTAGCTTGAGTATGTGAAGGTAACCCTAATCGCCATGAGGATCGATTTTTAGGGTTTAAGGTCTAAGGGAGATGAGATAGATTTGAATAAGCGAGCGAGAGAATGTTAATAAACCGGTTAAGTTAAATTAATTTAAACAATCGAGGAATTAGAGATTCAAAGCTGCCGGCGAGAGGAACGGTGGCCCGTTCCGCCGGCGAGATGGAGTTTTCAGAAATCTGAAAGAGTTTCCCAGAGATGTTGGGAAGAAGGTTTATCTCTCTTCTTCAGAGAGATCACTTATATTGTTGGTCAAACGAGAGGGGCCCATATATATATGTAACTTTCACTTATGTCCAAAACTTTATTAGATTTGCACTTCGAAGCATTTATTTACGTACTTTGTTTCTCGTACACAATATTTACATCCATGTCCAAAACTTTATAAGATTTACTCCTCTAACACATTTACCTACTAGACAATATCATAATTTTTAGTATTTGTGATTTATTTCGTATTTTACTGATATTTTTAATTTTTTTTATTCGGAAAAATAAGGATATCCGGTTTTCTAGATATCCAGAAAATTTATGGATATTTGTGAATATTTACGTATATCTTATCCACTTTTTAATATAAGTAAATCCAGAAAAGATTATAGAATTTTTTTTAAAAAAAAAACTTATACATAATATAAAAGAAAAAAATTAATGTAAATATATATTTCGTAATTTTTTAAAAATAAAAAAAAAATGTTATAAAACAATATTTGTTAAAAATATATTTTCTATAAAGATGTTATATTCATTTCTTAAATTAATATTTTATAAATAAATTAATAATTAAAATAATAATTATATGAGATTATATATTTAAAATTCTATTATTAGTTATAGATATACATATATATGTATAAAGTCCAATCGGAACGAATATCCATTTCTAATTTTTTTTTTGTGATTTACTTCGTTTATAATGGATATTGGTTTTTAGTATTTGATTTGCTTCGAAAATTTAGGCTATCTAAATTTTTAGAATCAAATCGAAACGAATAACAAATAAAATGGTGAGCACTACATGTCATTGTAGAGGTTAAGGTTTGACCACAACCTAATAAAAAAATGGATTCAGTTTTGTTATTTGTTCACAATTCGTTTAGCCTTTTTAATTTCTTCCGGGCATAGACACACTAATCTCTCTATTAGTTTCATTTAGTTACTGTTAACGGGCCTAAAACATGTATCGAAGAAGTAGAAGTACCAAGAAGGGGGTTAAAATGTTGACAATATGTAGTCATTGGGCCAGATTAATTGGCTTAGCTAATCATAATTACCACCTTCACGCTTGTCCTAGACAATTAACGGCTAAAGTGCATCTTCTCTAACCTCATTAATCCAGGATGTAATAATCAGTTTGTTACCAATCTAGATTAGAGGGTAAGAGTAAAAACAATTTTCTCATATATTATAGTTTAACACTTTATGACTATCATCAAAGCACCAGTGGTCTAGTGGTAGAATAGTACCCTGCCACGGTACAGACCCGGGTTCGATTTCCGGCTGGTGCATTTGAGCTGTGAAGAAAAAGGTTTAGCGATGGTTGGGTCTATCGCATTCATCTGATTTCCAGATGGTACAGCCACAATCCTGAGCTCTTTTTTTTTGTTTGGATTTTCATTTTCATTTTCATGAAAAAAAAAAATCATACTGCAACAGGCTCAGTTAAAACGTCAACTACACAAACGAATCTACAGGAAGAATACATAAACATAAAAGAAAATGCAACAAAATAGATTTATTTGCAAAGGAAACACTAATTTATTAGAATCTCATTTGTTCCTTGAAGAACAAATAATAAGAGTAGCAAACAATGAAACTCACAATCACAACAACACAAGACCAACACAGTTTTGTCACCTCAAAAAAAAAGAAAAGAATAATAAATAGTAGTCGAAAGTGAATCAAATCAAATGAATTGTAAAAGCCTATTAACAGATGTATTCAGAGCCTCTTTGTCAATAGGCAGAGCTACTCTCACTAGCAGAGAGAGAAGGTCCTTCAGATTTCACCAAGCTTGAGCTATTGTTGCTACTTATCTCTAGCCCTTGCAATCTCCCGTTCTGCAGAAACTCAGACACGCTCTGAGAATTGGACATCGCCTCCATTGGATGGCTTGGATTGAATCCTTGTATCTGCTGCTGCATGTCCTGGCCATGATGATAGGGTGGAATAGCCATGAACGTGGAAGGAGAGTACTGAACCTGCTGCATTCCCATATCAAAGGAATCTGAGTTACCAGAGATTTCTCCAGTCTCAATCTTCATCCTTTCAAGTTCTTTCCTTAGTGCTTCGTTTAAAGCTGTGTTTGTATTCACAAAAACCAAAAGCAAAAATATTGAAGATCACAGACACCAACACAAAGGATTAGACTTTGTTATTACCATTACGAAGGTGAGCTTGTTGCTCCATTGCTTGTAACCTGAGCTTTAGCTCTGTGTTTTCGTTTGCTAGTCCATTTGTATCTCTCTGTTCAATCAAACAACTTTGAGTTCACCAAAACATCATTGCAGAATAAAGATCTTTAACTATATTGTTTTGAAACCAAACAATATTCGAACTGAGACTCTTGAATACACCAAAACACGGTTAAAACTTCCCTATAAAACTACTTTCTTGTGTAGAAAGAGAGCAAAGATCTTTACTTTATTGTTTTGAAATTAAAACAAGATTCAAACTGAGACCTTGAATTCACCAAATCATGGTTGAAACTTCCCTATCAAACTACTTTCTTGTGTAGAACAGAGCAAAGATCTTTACTTTATTGTTTTGAAATCAAACAAAGCGACTCTTGAATTCACCAAAACATGGTTGAAACTTGCCTATAAAGCTAAGTTTTTGTGTAGAAGGAAGCAAAAGATCTTTACTTTACCTGGAAGAGAGTGAGCTGAGCAGAGAGAGTGGTGGCTTCGGTTTGAAGAGACTGAACTTTACGCTCAAGTTCTTGAATGTATCTTGCTTTCCTCTCCTTGGAACGAGCTGCAGATTGCCTATTCGCCAAGATCCTGTAATCAAACGCCAAATTCAAAACCATTGTGAAACTGTCTCACTGATCTTCATAGGCCTGCAGTTTCGAACCGAACTGAAATTTTCAGTTAGTTCGGTTTGGTCGGTTACTAGTTCGGTTCAGTTCAGCAAGGTCTTTAAAAGTCTTTGATTTTCAATTTGGTAATAAGTTGTTTTGGTTTTCCAAATTCATTTTGTTAAACCAAATTTCAAACCGAACTAACCAAGACTATTGAATTTAACCAAAATTTTAACCGATATATACCCGAAACTAGTTCTGGGCATATTATCCTAAACCCGAAAACCGAACCGGAACCAAATCAAAAAAACCGAAACCAAAACCGGACCGAAAATTACAAAAACCCGAGCGGTTCGTATATTTCTAAACCCGAAAAACCGAAACCGAACGGGTACCCGAATATTTTAAATATATTAAAAATATTTTTTTTTTAATTTTAATATATATAAAATATAATCTATAAATAAAAAATATCCAAAAAAAACCCGAACTAACCGAATTATCCAAATATTTTTTGATTTTTTTCAGGTTTAGATCGGGTTTTTGGGATTTTTTTTGGGTTTTTGGGCTTTAAACCCGAACCAAACCCGAATTATTTATAATTCGGTTCCATTTCGGGTTTCATAAAAAAATTGAAACCCGAACCGAACCGATCCAAAAAGTGTCTGGTTCCTACACGGTTCCTAAACATCTCAACCCGAATAACCTGAAAACCGAATAAACCGAGCCGACCCGAACCGAAAACCCGAATTTCCAGCACTACCCGAAACCAAAGACTTCGATTAGTTTCGGTAACTTCTTTAAAACGGAACTAACCGAATACCAAACCGAACTTTTCTGATTCCTTTCGGATGTGATTTTAGCCGAACCGAACTACCCCAACCTGGATGACTAGATCTTGAACTCAACAAGGAAAAAAAAAAAGAGAAAGAAACCTTTTAGCTCGTTTGGGATCAACGTTCCAAAGCTCAGAGAGCTTTTCAGGAGGCATAGCTTTCTTCGCGTCCATGATTTCATTAGCGTACATTGCGCATCCAGCGTCGACAGAATTGCTGTGACGGTGGCGAGGACGCGATGAGGATGATGGCACGGCGCCGGAAACGGAGTTAGAGGCGTTGGTTTGATTTGGAAATGCGATCGTAGGATGCGGATTCGAGGAGAGGCTATCGACGTCGATGAAGGAGGAGAAGAGATCGTCGTCGGAGGGAAGATCGTCGGAAGAAGGAGGTGGACCGGAGGAGGAGATGATCGGATCCATGAACATGAACATTGACATGTCGTCGGAGCGAGATCGACGGTGGAAGGAGGAGGGGATTGGATCCGCATTTGGATCAGCGGCGGGCTTGGGTTGAGGATCCGGTTTCTCCATGAGAGTCAATGTGTGTTATGAAGAAGAAGAAGAAGAAGAAGAAGATAATGATGGAGATGAAAGCTTTCTCTCTCTCTCTCTAAAATATGAAGAGCGTAGGAGGAGGAGGGAGAAGTGACGTCATTGAAAAGTAAAAGATGCACATTGACACACGTGAAGCCTCGCAGCATCTTGTCTCCTTCTTTTTTTCATTATCTATTTTTTTAATCTCATCTTTAGTGACTAATTATTCCTGTTTATGTTCTTAATGAATCTCCTAGGCTAGTAGTACCATTACACTGTGTTTTTTTTTTGTAGTTGTCTTAACAATGTTTTTAACAATTATTGCATTTACATAACATCTCCCCACGTCTGAACCATGATTCTGACTTTTATAGTGTATTAATTTGGATGGGAAAATTAATAAAGAAAGACTAATAAGAGTTTTCATCAAAATAGACCTAAATTTTTTTTGTTTCCAAAATAATATTCAAAGGAAAAATGATTAAAATAGACTTTATTAAAGAATGTAAATATACATTTATACCTTTGGATTAACTAATATAAACTTAAGGTTTAGAGTTATGAGGTGAGGTTTTGGAGATAAAATTTAAAATTAAAAAAAAAATTAAAATAAAAAAGTTTATTTTGGTCATGTTTTTTCTTAAGGTCTATTTTTGTGACAAAAACTTCAAAAATGTATATTTCAGAAATTTGTCATTTTCTTAATGTTAATGAAAATAAATTGTATACCCAAAAATGTGTTGTTTACTCCCATTGGCCACTAGAGGATTTAGAAATATTAGCATCGCAAGAATCCATATATTAGTCAGTTGTTTTCGGCCGCCGGATATTAGGATTAATTCAAAAAAAATCTTGGCATAACATTTTTTAATTTTGTTTTTTATTTACTTTTATTGTTTAGCTTTGCCTACAAAAACTTAGTAACACAATAGCATTATAAAAAATGACATTAATTTTATAAAAAAGAACTTATAATATTGAGAAAGTTGTGGAATATATTTTCCTTCTAAATCCATGAATGAGACATGATTCAAATGAAAACATCAAAACATATAACTTAGAAGTGAAACAAGTTACACAACCATTTACTCAATTTGTTTTTAGTTATTGAAGATCACATTTAGATAGCTACTTAACGATATTTTTTTGAAATACCTCTTCAACTTAACATATATATTGCTTCACTAGAGGAACCAAGGAGCTGCTTAGGTGCATGGACATCACTTCATTGGTCGAACCAACGAACTTGCCACCAATGAAGACGGCTGGAACCGGCTTTGAACAGCCTAGTCTCATTAATGCCTTCTCGATCTCCATGCATTCAGGGTCCTTGTCTATCTCGTGGATCTTAGGGCTAACCCCGAGATCTTGGAAGAGGACTTGAACCGCGTAGCACAAACAACACGAGCTCTTGCTGAATATAACCACTCCTTGTTCTGTCGACAGTCTCCTAACCTTGTCCATCTTCTTGATGAAAATGAAGAAGGTTTGAAAGGAGGCTTAGAACAAGCACTCCTTGGAGCTCGAGCTTGGTGTTGCTTGTGAGTCTAGTTGCTTGAGTCTCAAGCTCTTTATAACAAGGCAGAGGAGGAATCAGAATCCAACTTTTAAAAAAGGCAGAGATCACAAGAAGATCGTGTTGAAAAGGATCCATAGCAATGAACAAGATGATTCGAGGAGACCGAACCTTTTGTTAGGCGTTAGCCGCGTCACACCTCTTGTGTTTCTTGAAAGAACCAAGAAGAGTTGCATTGGTCATTCCATGTTTTATTTTCATAGATTCAAAGATACGGTCTCAACGATACACAAGTTGCTAAAGAAAGAGAGCAATGGTCGTTGGATACTACTTGATGCTTTTGGACCATTTGAGTCATATATTCTGCAGATTCTATAAGATATTGGACATGGAATCAGATTCACGACGTAACAGGATCAAGCCTTTATGTTTTTTTTTTTGGCGCCATATGAATCCCATGAGAGTTTTAAAAAAATTACAAAGAAATTAATTTAAAAGGTTAATCTAACGGTTATTATTATAAATTAAGAATCAACGGCCAGGATTCGAAGTCACCAAAAAGTAAAGTTTTATTTTTCTTAAAATAATCTCCTGCACTTGCGAGTGTTCTTCACCAAACAATTTTTCCTTCTGTATAATGAAAATCAGTTTTCCAAATTCGGATAAAAAGACAGACTTTTTAAATCTGTCTGATGAAGAACTGATTTGGGTTTTGTAATATCCACGACGAACTCAGCTCCTCAGAAGCATGAATCTGTGTCTTCACAAGCCCGTGACGTATGGTTATCGCACTTCCTCCTTGTTCTCCGCGTCAAAGACCTCTGATTACAATCTGGGTTCTTCAAAGTTAGGGTTTTTAGAGAATCGGAAGAAGAAGAATCATGTGGTGGCAGTGAGTTCTGTTTCTTCCACTGCGGTTGAAGAAGAGACGAAGAGAGTAAGTGGAGGAGAGAGTCATGTGTACGACGCAATTGTCATCGGCTCGGGGATTGGAGGATTAGTTGCGGCGACTCAGTTATCTGTTAAAGAAGCTAAAGTTTTAGTTTTGGAGAAGTATCTTATCCCTGGTGGGAGCTCTGGTTATTACGAAAGAGATGGGTATACATTCGATGTTGGCTCTTCCGTCATGTTTGGTTTCAGCGATAAGGTTCGTTTCTATCGTAAAGTCTCTCCCTTTAGATGAGAATGTTGTCTCTTAATGCGTTTAGTTTTGAAGGGAACAGGGGAATCTAAACTTGATAACTCAAGCGTTGAAGGCAGTTGGTCGTGAGATGGAGGTTATACCTGATCCCACCACTGTTCATTTCCATCTCCCCAGTGATTTAAATGTTCAAGTTCATAGAGAGTATGATGAGTTCATTACTGAGCTTACTAGCAAGTTTCCTCATGAGAAGGAAGGGATTCTTGGATTCTATGGCGTCTGCTGGAAGGTTCTCATGTGACTCTCTTTTTAGAATATTTTTAGTAGAGTGTGTCGTGCTATGTGTTTATGTATTACAACTTGGAACAGATCTTTAACTCATTGAACTCTCTGGAACTTAAGTCACTTGAAGAGCCTATCTACCTTTTTGGACAGTTCTTTCAGAAGCCGCTTGAATGCTTGACACTCGGTATTCTTCTATGTCTTCTGAATAGTATCTAAATCATGTTTGATGTGAGTGTATACTGACATGAATCTTTTTAATGTTATTTTATGTGCCGTACAGCTTATTACTTACCCCAAAATGCTGGGGATATAGCTCGGAAGTATATAAAGGATCCTCAATTGTTGTCTTTCATTGACGCAGAGGTGAGAAAAAAAAATCATTTTGTCGAAACATGGACAGTTTATTTTACTCAGTTGTATAAACAAGACCTATTTTTCCTGCAGTGTTTCATTGTGAGCACAGTCAATGCTTTGCAGACGCCAATGATCAATGCAAGTATGGTAGGATTCTTGTTTTTGGCATTTTGGTGTCTATCAATGTTTCCCTCTTTGTTCTTTTTATGTTCTTATGTGTTCAAGGACAGGTTTTATGTGACAGGCACTATGGAGGAATTAACTACCCTGTTGGTGGTGTTGGTGGGATTGCCAAGTCTTTAGCAGAAGGGCTTGTTGATCAAGGCAGTGAAATACTCTACAAAGCTAATGTAAAAAGTATAATACTTGATGATGGAAAGGCTGTAAGCTTCTGTATGACTCTTGCTACATATATTCCAAGTTGTATTCTTGCTTAACCTTTTGAAATTCCTATTTGGTTGTGTTTTCTTATCTTCAGGTCGGTGTAAGGCTAGCAGATGGAAGAGAATTCTTCGCTAAAACGATAATTTCTAATGCTACAAGATGGGATACGTTTGGTAAGAGAAGACAACGACTTGCCTAACTGTCTTATTTTGTAAGAATACCTACCATAGTATTACCGTGATTTAGGGAAGCTGTTGAAAGGAGAAAAGCTTCCAAAAGAAGAAGAAAACTTCCAGAAAGTCTATGTGAAGGCTCCATCATTTCTTTCAATCCACATGGGTGTTAAAGCAGAGGTTCTTCCTCCAGATACAGATTGCCATCATTTCGTACTTGAGGTTTGTTAGTTTCCTGCTAAGATCTATTCCCTTGGCAAATTCGTAGTTGTTTGAATGGCGATTATGTTCTTTTGTTGCACCTGTAGGATGATTGGGAGAATCTGGAGGAGCCTTATGGAAGTATTTTCCTCAGTATTCCAACCATTCTTGATCCATCTTTGGCTCCTGATGGTCGACATATACTCCACATATTTACAACTTCTTCCATCGAGGATTGGGAGGTAAGGCTGATTTCAGTTTCAATTCTTCTCAGTTTTAGAAGCATCTTCTTGAATGAGTATGGATATGCGCATCTTATATGATCAATTCATCTAAATTTTGGTATTAGGGACTCCCTCCAAAAGAGTATGAGGCGAAAAAAGAACATGTAGCAGCTGGAATCATACAGAGGCTAGAGAGAAAACTGTTTCCTGGGCTCAGTTCATCTATTACGTTTAAGGAGGTGAGGATTAACCTTTGTTTCCCTGCTATTGACCACACACATTGCTGAGTTTCTGAAAGTAGGCCTGCATGAGATGAGCAAGCCTAGGCCTTAATTTGAGTATTTAGACTGTATATCTAAGGTGTTTTTATAATGCAGGTGGGCACTCCAAGAACACACAGGCGATATCTTGCTCGGGATAAGGGAACTTATGGACCAATGCCAAGAGGAACTCCAAAAGGTTTATTGGGCATGCCGTTCAATACAACTGTAAGTCAAAGAAAAGATAGATGGTTTCTACGTCTAAATGGTTTTTGGCTAATGAAAAAAAAACGGTTTGGCTAATTACATTAGGCTATAGATGGTTTGTACTGCGTTGGGGATAGTTGTTTTCCTGGTCAGGGAGTTATAGCTGTGGCTTTCTCAGGAGTGATGTGTGCTCATCGCGTAGCTGCTGATATTGGTGAGGAAAGCCATCTTTTTGAAGTCTGTCATAGAGACTTGTTGATTGCTATGAGCTTGAGAAGCTAACACTTTTTCATCCTTTTGATTTGTAGGGCTTGAGAGAAAATCAAAGGTACTTGATGCTGGCCTTCTTGGTTTACTTGGTTGGCTAAGGACACTCGCATAGTTCTAAGGGTACGGGGACAAAGCTAGTGACGATCAATGGAAGTGTTCCTCAAGTCCACGAGAGAGGCTTTACTATGATAACCTTTTCAGAGTTGCACATAGATAAAAAAATACTTTTCCATTTTCAATATTTTGTCTTTCTTTTCATACACCGATATAATTAAATCAAAGAGTCTAATCGTATAAATTAATAAATACTCCATCTATTTCGAAAAAAAAAACATTTTCAATGCATTTAATTAATAATGATAAATTGCATATTTCAAAAGAAATAATTATGTTTATAAAATTTTGATTAACTTAAAATTATGAAAATAATTAATCACAAAAAACATTTATAATCAAAATTTAATATGCTTTTTTAATATACGAGAAAACTCTAAATTATAGGTCTCAAAATTTGGAGATAAAAGTTTGGTTCAGGTATCATCTTCTTATTAATCTCGACACAACCCTCCCACCAAGAAACAGGGCCCAAACCATCATCTATATCCCCTGCACATCCAACAAGATTATATATTACTGCAGGAACCAAGAGGCTTTGTACATTATTTCTCGTTATATAATCATGCTAATATAAGTGGAATATAGCTTCAGAGAATGAATGAACTTACAGTGACCACCATAGGAGCAAAAGTCTTTGCATCCTCTGCTAATATACTCAGCTTCATCAAACATCCACACCCATCTCATATGATTCCTGTTAAATGTTAAAACATTTTACTCTCTGATCCATATATATATTTAGGAAAAAGCTTAATACCTATATACATATTCAGACCCATGAGTCTGAGAAATTAATAAATGTGCTCACTATCCAAATTCAACTCTAATAACACTTGTGCGATCTTGTGTTATTATGAACCATTTATGTTGTAACTTGATCTTGGTGCTTCTTTTGATATGTGATTGCCATGATGTTAAGAGATGTTGCATGCTCTTAATAAACATTTTTGGGAATGCCTAATTGATACCTACAATACATCTGATATCTGGCATGTGTTACTCAATAACGAATGGGAACATAGATTATACATCATAAGTTCATAACTATTCAGTGAAGATACACAAACGTTTCACTTCTAAACAAAATCTACTTATCACATGATTAAGCAACTGTTTTAACACAGATGTAACATATGAACAAGTGGTGTGCAGCATATTCTAGAAGATGGTCATCTTGGGTTATACTTGATCAAATGATTTTGCATCAAAAAGTAATCGAAATTTCACTTTTAATGGTTCAGTTCACTGAGAAGAAGAAGAAACCTACCACTGAGGCTGCTTCCAAGGGAGCTAGCTAAGGTGTCTAAGAAGAAAGCTGTTGCCGCGAAGCTCAAGACTAAGGAGAGACCAGCCAAGGCAGCCAAAACATCAACAGTAACATCTCCAGGTAAAAAGGCTGTTGCTGCTGAGAAGAAGGCTCTTGTGGTGGCGACGAAGAAGAAGATTCCAGTGAAGAAGAGTGTGAAGCCAAAGACGGTGAAGTCTCTAGTGAAGAGGGCTTCAAGGAAGGTGAAGAAGTGAATCTTGAGCTTAGTGTTGACGATCTTGGTAGTAGCTACCTCTCTAGGCAGTAATCTTGTATATGATCCTGAAGTGTTTTCTTTGCTTTTATCTCTAATGTTCTTGTAATAATTCATATATAATAGCTAACTCCTTTTCAAGAATGTTTCATTTCATCAATATTGATTAGTGAACATACACAACCAACAAATGTTCCTCCTACCTTTACATACTCTCTTGTCTTTTCTAAGCATTACATTTTGAGCTTTTGATGTTGTTGTTTAGATCTTTCAACTTTCTGAATGGAGTATTTGAGCTCTTGTTGAATGTTAAACCTTGAAGGTGAAAGAACAATGTCTTTCCAGATTGAACCGGCTTCACAAGCTGGGTTTGGTTGATTATAGAGCTGGTATATTGAGTCTGCGTTCTCGTTCAACCCTCCCACTCGTTTTAAACAGTCTATCTCCTCTGGATCCACCAGCAATGTCTTTTCCTTCTCTTTCCAACCTATCAGCTGCCATAAAACCACAACTTTCACCTGTTAGTAGTAGTGTTTCTTGTTTGTAACAAAACAGTAACACTCTAGGTTTTGTTGTAAAGGTGAGAGTTCTTGTTTGGTCTAGTGCATGACTGTTGTAACCAATGTTCAAAAAAACATCTAGGGGGTAATTAGACGATTTTATAAGGGAGATTACTGATTAATCCGGCGTGTCGACTGAAATTTTTTGAACAGATACACCGATTTTTTAAAAAAATTCATTTTGTTTAGGTTCAGTTTGACGCATAGACTGAAGCTTAGACGTTCTTCTAAACTGATTTTTAGAACATTGGTTGTAACTATTCAAGATTAGTGCAAGGAAGTATAGCTAGTTTAACTAAGTGAACCGGTGAAGGTTTAGAGAGGGAGCTATGTGAATGAGTCTGGAGCATTTTGATTGGTCTAGGATCTTGGTTTATCTATTGAACACTAACCTTTGGTGAAGGTTTAGTTCTTTTAGTTAAAATCTGAATACTAACCTTTGGTGAGCCTTCAAGAGCGTTAGTGCAGTAGAGCCTAGCACCATCAACAAGGCTGCAATACGTAGGAAACGCATCTGCAAACCTTTTGTGAGATCTCAGTTGCGATCTCACCCTAACCGCTCTTCTGCACATGATAGCTCTCCTACACTCTCAGCCAAAAACAAAACAATATAAGTTAAGAGACAAACTTTGAAAGATAGATAAAGAGTTAGTTTCTTGCACTCACCTAATGCCTCTTATAACTGCTAAATAAGCATCACACACGACTCCAACTAGTTCTATCCTATACGGTTTTCTCCTACGCCCATCTTCCTGCAGCTGTTGTCTTTCACCAATCCGTTCCCAGTAATCCTCTGTGATGATCCCATCATCATCAACCTTGTATCCTGCTCCCATTCTGTAATGGTGACGGTGCACGTTCCTAGCCATTGTTATTGTCTGCACCACAAAAGGTACCCAAGAGAGTGTCCCATCCATTATCACGTCCCTCCCTTCGTTCAAAGCCGTCACTAGCAGCGATGAAGCTGCATCTGTTGATGACTGGTGAACCAATTCAGCTGTTTGAATCATATCAACATGTCCACGAGAGCTTAAGGCTCTGTAAATGACATCAGATTCTTTGAACGCATCAGCTTCAATCACCACAGCGTCTGCTCCTGCCCAAAACGCTCTGAGTCCATGATGAAAATAACCAGGTAAGCTTCAACAACACATTCTTTAAGTAAGTATAATGTAATGATGATACTTACTCTTTGAGTATGTCCTTTAGGACAGTGCTTTTCCCAGCACCCATTCCACCACCCATGAGGAGTAGAACCGGGCTTCTGTCTTTGTGAGCCACTGGTTCCATAACTTCAGTACACTGTGAGTCATCCACAGACGCTATCCCCATTGCTCTCATCTCCTCTACCAAAGTGTTGAACACTCTCGCCACTTTTAAGTTCTTAGTCACCCTATTAATCCTCTGTTCACTATACACACACACACACACACACACTATCATTCATGCATCACTAAAAGATATAACATACGTTCTTTGTTCCTTACCTTGTAGCTGCCATCACAATCTGCTTTAGCTTCCTCTTAGGCTCAGTGTCCGCATGTAGAATCTGAGGTTCATATATATATTATCATGACACTGAATGTTTTGGTCTACAAACAGGAGAAAGAGTATTTTTGCACACAAACCTGACTAATCATGAGATCAGCGTGGCTCCAGTGATACGCAAAGTAACTGAGAATACATCTTTCAAACTCCTCAACGAGCTTAATGAAGAGAGAGTCAGCGTCAGGCTCTTGAGAGAAGAAGCTGTAAATGTCTTCTTCACAACATTCTGATTTGCTGATGTACTCTGCTGCTAACTTGCAGAGATTTGGACAGTCTCTTCTGTCCTTGAATCCCATTTGTCTCGCCACGTAATGAGAGAACCTCTCGAGTTTCTCATGGTCTTTGTGTTTGTGAGATGTTCTGAGACGAGGGATGATCTTGGAGTCACGTAGCCTCCGTAGACGGTAATGCACTGCGGCTGCTAGCACCAAACTGATCGATGAGACCACCAGTATCTGCGGCAGCTGGTATTCTGCAACAACAATAACAACTCATTCAGTTTCAGACAACTCAGGAAGAATGAAAAGAAATGTTAGACCTCTCTGCATGACTATGGATTCTTAGGGATCAATTGGTGTGTGTTTTGGTGAAACTTAGAAGATTGGTCGTTGTGTTCTTGAGTCTCTTTTGTGTTTCTTTCCGTTTCCTGAGGCGAGATTAATGATTCTGGCTTCCTCACCACCATCCATTTTAGTCGTATGTTACTAAAATAGCTCAGACCGATTACTCTGGAGATACATTTGGTCTTCACAACTAAGTCTAATTATAGGCAGCCTTCTTAAACCTTTTACAAAACTGTATGCAAAATTAACTGAGCTTACTTCTACAACACGTTTACTCATTGTCAAAGATGCCATTGTGCAATGTTGCCTATGAGATCACAATCCCTGTATGTAGTTTGATTTGCTCAATTATTTGCTCAAAGAGCATGCTGAAAAAGATGTCAAAATGAACATTTACCTAATAATATCAATGTTCAAAAAACCGCTAAAAGATTGCCAGAAGACAATTAGACGTTTTGTAGAAGATTATACGGATGCCTAAACTGATTTTTTAATACGTAGACCGACAGTAAAAATCGTTTAGATCCGATTTCCCGCCTAATCGGGCCTGAACGCTAGACAGATTTTTAGAACACTGCCTAAAACCACATAATGTCCTAAAACCTAAGAAAAACCGACAAATGGAAGACTAATGTTACATAGGAGCAATGCAAGTTGTCCTGAAATGACCCGTCTGTTTACACCGGCTACAATGAACCAAACGCTTCACACGATCACGATCCTCTGCTCTTATTCTCCTCCTCCCCCTCCGAGCAGCTCCTGTGACCTTTGGTGTTCTTATCTCATCCTTAACATCATCTCTCTTTAAAACTCTTTCTTTCCACTCACCACTGTCTGAAACTGGCTCTATAGTATCAGCATAAGTTCTTCTGTAACTCTCCACAGTGAAACAACTCTCCGTGTACTCATAAACGTCCTCTTCGCAAGACAAGAGGGCTCCAACGGCGTGGCTACACGGCAAACCATAAACCTCCCACCGGCGACACAAACAAGAACAGTTTTCTAAATCTACAACAACGTTGCCTTCACTAGTCATGACTTCAAACTCAGCTTCGTTTGCTCTGTATACACGGTGACCACGATATTTCACTATAGCTGCAACCATGTGACTCTCGGCAGAAGGAACAAGCACATCAGACCAATGCAAGCTCTTCTCACGGCGTTCTTTGAACAGATTCATCACATGGCTGTGGATACACTCCATCATTTGGATGATAGGAAGACCAGAGACATCTTCAATCCAGCTCTTGAGTGACTCGGTAAGTACATTTGCTGTTAGTTGCCCAAATCTTGTTCCTTCAAAGTAGGAAGATGCCCATAGAGAAGGAGAGATGTTTTGTATCCATAAAAAGGCCTCCGGTGAGATCTGTTGGATGCTGTTGATTATTGATGTGAACGCAAGGACGGTGGGAGAATGTGCAGCCTCCCAAAGAAGGCTCACAAGAGCTGAGTTGTGGAACTCTTTATAGAACCGTTGCGCGAGATGATGAACACAAAGGCCATGAAACGCTGTTGGGATATTAGACTCTACAGCATCAAGAACAGCTTTCTCCATGGTGGAGATTATAGTAACCTTTGGCATACTCTCAAGTATCTTACGCAACTCTGTAAGAAACTGATACCAGTTACTATCATTCTCTTCATTAACTATAGCGTATGCCAATGGTAACACACCTCCATCTCCATCAAAGCCACTTGCAACCAGCAACGTACCTGGATACTTGCTCTTTAAAACAGCCTTGTCAAGTGCAATAAGAGGACGGCAAGTACTTAAAAAGCCAGAGATTGATGCTTGAAACGAAACAAACACTTGTTGAAAGCTCTCATCTATTGGATTTGTATGAACCAAAGCAACGCTCCCTGGATTTGCTCTTATGATTTCATCACAGTACTGAGGAAGAAGACGATACTCTTCTTCAAATGAGCCACGGAGTTTCCCCATTAACCGCTCTTTCCCTCTCCATGCTTGCTTGTAAGACAGTGCAATCCCATGAGTTCTGTGGATCTCCTCTAGTATCTGCTTCGGTTTGAAATAAGGATTCTCTTTCAGCTTTTCAGCCACAGCATCAGCAACCCACTGAACCGTGGCTTGCTGATGACCAAGGTGTGAAACTCCACCACAAGTGTGAGTGCCATGAACAGTCCTTACTGTAAAAGTTGAAGCGTTAGGAAGCTTGGCGCAGTGGATCCTCCAAGGGCAACCTTGGCTCATGCACTTTGCAGTGAAGCGAGACTTGTCGGATTTAATCGTTTGGATCTCAAAACGTAGAGAGATCGCTGCATCTCTCAACGCTTTCCTACATGCCTTGGCATCAGAAAACTCCTTACCAACGGACATTTCATGTTCACCAGACATAGACCAGCACTGAGAGCTAGGAGGAGCCAAGTCTATACTATTATTACACATGGACCAGCACTGAGAGCTAGGAGGAGCCAAGTCTATGCTATTATCACACATGGACCAGCACTGAGAGCTAGGAGGAGCCAAGTCTATGCTATTATTACACATGGACAAGTTTAAGTTGTCATCAATCTCTTGAGATTCTTGCTTCTGTCTCTCTCCAGTGTCTTCGGTTACAGAGTCATCATTAAAGCTAACGTTATGGTCTCCATCACTGTGATGAATCCTCGAGTCTTGAAGAGACGTGGCTTTGTGTTCTTGGAACTGGTTCCAAACCTCATTTTCTTCATTGGAAGCACTGATCTGGAGATTGATATCGAGTAGCTGTTCGAATGCGGAGTTGTAGTCATGAGTAGGAAACAGCTCCAAGTTGTGTCGGATTCCAGTAAAATGATCTTGTCTGAACGACAAGTGAGGGTTCTCAAGCTTCACCAGCTCGTCGTTTTCCATAATCAATAACTAATGGAAGCTTCTGTCTGTCAAATGTATGATCATGAGAAATATAAAGTCAGAAACTTTGATTGTTTGAGCAACAGAGAACCGTAAAATCTAAACACTTTTGGATCATATAACAATGTTTCACACTCTTGAAACCCAATTTGAAAATTCACAAAATTGATCATGCAAAGCCACAGACAAGAGAAAAATACGCAATGCTTCTCAATGTAACCAAAGTTTCTCAGGAAAAGAAGCATATAACATTAGCTAATGGCAGAGAAGGAACCATATTATATAAGAGAGGAGGAGGGCTTCTGGAACTCACAATAGGGAGTGATGAGAAGAATCTGATTCCAGGGATACCAACGAACAGAAAAAGTTACACATTCAAAAGAGAAGCGGTTAAGACTGTGTGTGTCTGTAGGGTTTAACTGTTTGTCTTAAGGGGAAGAGTCTTCACTGGCTTGAGAATGTTCCTGTGGTCAAGGTCAACAAGAATAAAACAAGAGCGGATGGTGACTGGGCACAATGGTACAAAAAATAAGGGTATTTAAGTACTTGCTTATTTATTTTTACTCGAGGAGATTTTAACGGCCCAGTAATAGAGGTTACTAAGGCCCACCATTACTATTAGTAGTTAATTTGTATGAGAAGCCCATATATATATACATGCGAGTGTCTTTAGCATTTGTTTCTCCATACCTATTCCCTCTTCATGAAGCACATCTAGAAGAAACTCTCTATAGATTTCATCCCCAACGTGACTAATAGCAACACATTCAAGCCCCAAGTCTAGCAGCTGCAACGCCTGGTGATACATTCAGAGGAGCCCTAGAGAGAAGGACGAAGGTGAGATGATTCTGAATGCTTCCTCGTTCTCCTTTCGAGCTCTCCCTCTCTTTCTCCGTCTTCAAACTTCAGGTGGCTGACGAGAAAGGAGAAGCCTGCCTGCGTGTTCGGTTATTTCGATTTTTGGTTAGTTCAGTTTGGCTTGGTCGATATTCGGTTAGTTGATTTCGAAAATTTTACCATTCTTTTGATTTTGGTTAGATTTTAAATAAATTTGGTTATGTCGGTTAGTTCAGTTTAGTTTTATGGTATGAGTTAATTTATAATTGTTTGTTGTAAACTAAAATAATCGATTGTAGAACTGAAAACCAAACTTTTTAAAGCTGAAATTTCAGTTCGGTGCAGCGGGTCAGTTTAAAATCTTAGGCCTAGGATAAGGCATCCAACTGAAACTAATGTAGAATGGTAATTTAAACCGGAACCCGGTTTGATTTCCTTAACCCTCTTATTGGCTCTGTAGTAAAAATTCTTCGATTTCCCGGATTAATTTCCTTAACCGTATTATATTGGCTTTATAAATACAAAATTCGAGGCTAATATAAAAGGGTTTTTCCTCTTCATCTGATTACTACTCTCTTCATCGCCATGGCCGCCGACGAACTCATGCCGTCTCACAAGTCGCACAGGCCCCCCAAAGCAGGTCCTACCATGAAGAAAAAATCTGCAAAAGACAAGAAGAAGCGTGGCGTCACAGATAACAAGCAACAAAACCCTAGAGTAACGTCCCTCTCTCATCTCTTGAACGTCTCTTAGAGTTTCTTGAGTAACAAGCAACAACATATTGTTTACTTGCTTGTGCAGGCGTTTAACTTTATGTCGGCTGATAAGGCGAAGCGTTTTAAGATTCGCGATGTGGAGAAGGAACAGAGAAGAATTCATCTTCCTACTATTGATCGTAATTACGGCGAGCCTCCTCCTCTCGTCGTCGTTGTTCAAGGTCCCCCAGGGGTACTGTGTGTTCTTTTTAGACACTCTTTGGATATGTTTTTTTATTTTTGTTTCTTGCAGAAGTTTTGATGTGTTTGGTAACTGTAGGTCGGAAAGTCTCTTGTGATTAAGTCCCTTGTTAAGCGTTTTACACACCAGAATGTGCCCGAGGTTCGAGGACCTATTACCATTGTACAAGGTCCTGTGCTACATTGTTCCCTTTTTTTGTATATTTTATGAGTCTTTGCATAATCAATAATCTCATATAAATATATAAAACAACTAAGAGCAACCGCTTTTTAGCTCCAGATTTCTCAAAATAAATATGTGTATGTATATATATATATATATATATATATATATATATATATATTCGTATGTAATGCTGGTGTTAACTTTACGGAAAAACTTAAACAAAAAAATTTTCTGCGTAAATACTTTGGGTTGAATTTCTCATAAAATTAATAACCGTACAATTAAATATTAATATAAATGCATACATATAACGCGTAGCTAGAATCTATCTCCCAGTGGAGGTAGCCGCCTAGATATTTCTAAACATTGTATATTTATAGTGAGTTTTAGGGTTTTATTCATCTTCTCATGTTTGGCTGGTCATGTGTTCAGGTAAGAAGAAAAGAATACAATTTGTGGAGTGCCCTAATGATATCAATGGGATGGTGGATTGTGCCAAGGTTGCGGATTTAGCTTTACTTCTCATAGACGGGAGTTATGGTTTTGAGATGGTGAGTGATACAACCATTGACCATTACTTTTCTTCACTTTTTACTTTGTTTTAATCTGTTTGATCCGCAGGAAACCTTCGAGTTCCTCAATATCATGCAAGTGCATGGATTTCCTCAAGTTATGGGAGTCCTCACTCATCTGGATAAGTTCAAGGATGTAAAGAAGCTGAGGAAAACAAAGCAACGTCTCAAGCATCGGTTCTGGACTGAAATATATGATGGAGCTAAGTTGTTCTACCTATCTGGTCTCAATCATGGGAAGTAAGTATCCAACACTTGATAGTTTCACTAACCTATGACATGTGAAAGAGGTTCACCTTTGATCTATATCTTTTATTGTCAGGTATTCGGAACTTGAAGTTCACAACCTCTCCCGCTTTATATCTAAAACAAAGTTTCATCCATTGAAATGGCGAACGTCACATCCTTACGTGTTGGCTGATCGTCTGGAAGATGTTACCCCTCCAGAGAAAGTTCAGATGGATAAGAAATGCGATAGGAATATCACATTGTATGGTTACCTACGTGGTTGTAACCTGAAAAAAGGGATGAAGGTATCAGATGTTGCAGTGGATCCTTTCTTTTCATGAGTTAACAGGCATCTGATGTATAATCTCTTATGATTAATTATCAGGTTCATATTGCTGGAGTTGGTGACTATGGTTTAGCTGGGGTGACTGTCTTACCTGATCCTTGTCCTTTACCCTCAGCTGCCAAGAAGAAGGGGCTGCGCGACAGAGAAAAGCTTCTCCACGCTCCTATGTCTGGGATTGGAGATCTTTTGTATGACAAAGATGCTGTTTACATCAACATAAATGATCACCTTGTTCAGTACTCTAAAACCGATGATGAAAATGGAGAAACTTCTAATAAAGGTTGGTTTCCCATGTTTTATTACCATATATGCTGTCCTATATGATTATGTTGTGGTCTTTTTTGAGCATCTTTGCTTGTTTTCTCAGTAATAATTTGGAATTTGGTTTACATCAGTATGGTTAAGTTATTTAATTTTCTCACTTTTTGGTAGTTAGAGGTACTCTGATTATGACCTTCTTTTTTTCACTTGTCAGGAAAGGGCAGGGATGTTGGTGAAGATTTGGTAAAGTCGTTGCAGAACACAAAATACTCTGTTGATGAGAAGTTAGGGAAGACGTTTATCAATTTATTTGGCAAAAAGACTATTGTCAGCTCAGAAAGAAAACTTGCGGAAGAGGCATCAGAGGAGGAGTGTCAGTCTGGTGATGAAGATGAAGATGATGAGATGGATGTAGAGAGGAATGACAGTAAAATGAAGCAGAAAACTGAGATCCATGGTGGACGGTTGAGGAGGAAAGCTATCTTCAAAGATGAAGTTGGTGAGAGTGATGCAATGGTAACCTCTTTGCTTGAAGTAGACTGATTATATTTTCAAGACCAAATGACTTTTCTTCATGTCTGATCGGTTTTACTGTTTGTGTGACGCAGGACTCAGACGAAGATGGTGTTGATGAGGAAGCAGAAGATGTTGAATCTGACTGTGATGAAGCTGAAGATGACTTAGATGAAGATGCTGTTGAGGAAGCAGAAGATAGGGTCCTTGGTAACATATCAAAATGGAAAGAACCGTTGAAGGAGAAGGGCAGAAAGAAAAACACAAACTTGATGCAAATTGTTTATGGTGCACCGGGATCATCAGCTACTGCAATTAGTGATGATGAAGAAAATGATGATGATGAAGACTTCTTTAAGCCAAAAGGAGAACAAAGCAAGGTTTGTCATTGGTGATTCTTTCTTGTTTTTAGAAATGGGCTGTCTCAAAAACTAATGGCTATTTGTTTAATCTATTTTTCAGAACTTTGGTGGTGGATGTGATGTGAGTTATGTCAACGCAGATGACTGTTCCAAATTTGTGAAATATGGAAACCTGAAGAACTGGAAAGAGAAAGAAGACTGTAAGGTCATCCGCAATCGATTCACTACTGGTGATTGGTCAGAAGCTGCTCTGAGAAATCAAGACTCAGTTGCTGGCCATGAAGGAGAAGATGATGAACTTCATGGTGATTTTGAGGATCTAGAGGCAGGAGAGAACATGGAGTCTGAAGTAGTTGAGCGTAGGCTTAAAAAGCTGGCTCTCCGAGCGAAGTTAGAGGAGGATGACAATGATGAAGGTGATGCGAACAATTCTCCTAACAGTGAAGCCAAGGAACTCGGATACGTTGATAAAGTAAGTAAATGTTACTGCCTGCAGATAAGGTTTTTCATTCTCTGTTGTTTATTCACTCTACTTTCTTTCAGTTGAAGGAGGAGCTTGAAACTAGAAAACAGATGAATTTGTTAGAGCTCAATAATCTTGACGAGGATACTCGAATTGAGATAGAAGGTTTCCGGACTGGAACATACTTGCGGCTGGAGATTCACAATGTTCCTTATGAGATGGTCGAGTTCTTTGATCCGTGTCATCCAGTTCTTATTGGAGGTATTGGTTACGGCGAGGATAATGCCGGATATATGCAGGTAAAATCTTACAATAATTTTCTCTTTTATTTCATTTCATAATGAAATATCATATGTTTTGCTTGTCGTTAGGCACGGTTGAAGAGACATAGGTGGCACAAGAAAGTACTAAAGACAAGGGACCCCATTATTGTGTCTATTGGATGGAGACGGTATCAGACTATTCCTGTATACGCCATTGAAGATCGCAATGACAGACATCGAATGCTCAAGTATACTCCAGAACACATGCACTGCCTTGCTACGTTCTGGGGTCCTCTTGTCCCACCCAACACAGGCTTTGTCGCTTTCCAAAACCTGTCAAGCAATCAGGTATATGCAAATGCACTGTTCTGCTTGAGATTTTGAGAGATCTGTTGTACTATCTTGGTGTGTGTGTGTGTGTGTGTGTTTGTCTTCAGACAGGGTTTAGAATAACAGCGACATCTGTAGTACTAGAGTATAATCACCAAGCCCGTATTGCAAAGAAAATCAAGCTGGTTGGGCCACCCATGCAAGATCAAGAAAAAAACTGCATTTATCAAAGACATGTTCACCTCTGACCTTGAAGTAGCTCGTTTTGAAGGTTCATCTGTCCGGACAGTTAGTGGCATTCGAGGACAAGTGAAAAAGGTATAGCTTTTTCTTCATATCTTGTTGGCTCTCCAGTTCTCTAGTAATAGCCTTTTGCCTTTTTGTCAGGCTGGAAAGAACATGCTAGGTAACAACATTGACCAAGAAGGGATTGCGAGGTGTACATTCGAAGATCGAATAAAATGAGCGACATAGTCTTCTTAAAGGCTTGGCCAACAGTGGAAGTTCCACAGTTTTACAATCCTCTAACTACTGCCTTGCAGCCTCGGGAGAAGACGTGGACAGGGATGAGAACGTTTAGGGAGCTTCGTAGTGAGCATAATATTCATATTCCAGTGAATAAGGATTCACTCTACAAGGTATAAGAAAAGTCTATTAAAGGTGATATTCCCACAGTGTAATCTATCTCTTTTTTGTGTGTGTAGCCAATCAAAAGGAAGATAAAGAAGTTCAATCCATTGGTGATACCAAAGAAACTACAAGCAGAACTACCTTTTGCTTCAAAACCCAAAAACAAACAAGGGAGAAAAAGACAATCACTAGAGGCTAGAAGAGCTCTTGTAATGGAGCCAAGAGAACGAAAAGCTCTAGCTATCGTCCAGCAACTAAAGCTGATGAATAAAGTGAAGGTAATGTTGTCTATGCATATTGTGTTGGTATCTTCTCTTGTTCATTATTAATGACAATGGACTTTTGGAACTGTGGATTAAAAATTGCAGATGAATAAGAGAAAAGCAAAGGAGCAGGAGAAGAGGAAAGAGTATGAGGCAGAGAAAGCTAAGAAAGAGGTAATGTCTAAGAAACGGAACAGAGAGGAGAGACGTGAGAGGTATCGTACTGAAGATAAACAGAAGAAGAAGAAGATGAGACGTAACCAAGATTAATACATCTTTTTTGTTAAGACCACCACCAGGTCTAAAGGTTTGTTTTAGCTAAAACCAAAGATTACTACATTACTATGATCTCAAGCTAGGGTTCTTCAGCTCTCATGACATTTAAAATGAATTAAAAGAAACTGAACTTATTGGAAATGCAGCTCGATATCGAATTACTCTATAAAATCATTTGGATTTACATATTCTTTCATTACTATTTTCTCAGATTCTAAAAATCGGTATTGGTGACTCCTAGATGTCCGTCTAGTCAGTAAATCGGATTTAAAAAACCGACCTAGGCATCCGCCTAAACAATAATACCCTATAAAGGCGTGTAATCACCGCCTAACGATTTATAGAACATTGATTTTCTCCAATTTGTTGATCTAGTGATTATACTCAAAAACTAAATTCTGCTGACATGAATATGTATAAAAATGTTCTGACAAAACCAAAAATCACATGCATACTAATAATATACGAAGCTTCTTAATCAGCTTTCAATGATGGGATGATAAAATAATTGCTTTGATTTGAAGATCACTATCATAAAACAATCTTCCTCGACAAACACATTATTATTTTTGTTAAAGAATACATATGAGCTCTGCCTTTCATACATATCTTCCAAGGATTTGAACAAATGTAACACATACGCAAGATCAGTCTTGTTCTGTTATGCTTTTCTATTTGTGAAAGAGATAAATATTCTATATATCTTTGGCACACAACTTTATTTATAGTAGTATCAAATAAGTCTATTGTATTCATTATGTTCCTGGCCAGCAATTGAAAAAATGATTCAATACAGGAAATCTCTGTAAAACTAAAAAATCCAATGTGATATTCCAAAAAAATGTCAGATAAAGAATGCACTAATAGTATAACAAATAAGTAGAGCTTATATAGAATTAACATTTACATAGAATCCCAGCTTGGTAGAGACTTGAGTTAAATTGAATTCATATAAAACAAAAGCAATTCTTTCAAATAGATATTTTTAAATATTTTGTCACAAAATAAAATCTAAAACAAATGATTAGAATATTTTTTTATTTTGAATTTTTTTATTATATTTTTTTTATTTGAAACTTTATTTCCAAAACCTCATCCCACAACTTTAATCCATAAGTTTAGATAAGTTAATATAAAAGATAAATGTTACACCATTTAATAAAATCTATTTTAATCATTTTTTCACTAAAATCTATTTTGGTGACAAAACTTTTTAAGATCTATCTTAGGTCATGATTAACCCAGGTCTTTTAAGGTGGGGTTCTTAACGTAAATTTTTTTTTTTACATTTTTCCCGCTAAGAGACGGTTCTTATGGTTCTTATTTAAGAGACGGTTCTTAGATTTTTTTAGTTAAAAGCTAAGATACGTCTCTTAGAAAAGCTAAGAACTCCATCTTAAGAGACCCCGGTTAATCCAGGTTATTTTTCGTAGAACCATGACCGTTGACTGGAAAATGAGATGAAAATTTGGTAAAGTAGTTGTTATTGTTTTCTGGTCAGCTTATCTTTGATTATTTGGTGATAAGGTTTACATATCTGGAAATTAGGTAAGTAATTAAGTTCATTAATAACAACTAAGCAGAAAGAGAAGGAGTGATTAAAGTTGCAAAACGCCAAAGAAGAGTGTGGATTAATTAGATACAACAAAATACAAACAAAACGCCAAAGCTGTTAACTTTGCTTTCCCTTTTGGCGATTACATTCCTTTAATCTCTCTTCTTTCTTTCTCATTCGTCTCCATCAAGCAACCCATCTCTTTCTCTCTCTCTCTCTCTCATCATCGCAGAGGCGACGAACCCTCGTGAGATTGAGAGGAGATTAGACAGGTAACGTCTTCTCTTCTTCTTCTTTGTTCTTGTCTGTTTGCATCTGAAAATTGGGTTTTGTAGAGGAAGAAAAAAAACGTCTAGTCTCTAGATTCATGGTCTTGTTTTTTATTCTAAAATGTTGAGTCTGCTGGATGGTAAAGTTGTCATCTTTTGGTTATATATCTGTCGGCAAAGAGGAGGTTTGCATGTAGGATTGAAACAAATGTTGACGTTGCTGGATCATGTGTCTTTTCTTGATTGAAAGTTTTGATTTTTATGAACTTGGAAATTACTGAGAGAGAGAGAATGTGCTCAATAAAATTATACATGAATGTTGTTAATTTGGTCTCTGTTTTTGGCTCGTGTCTCTGCTCAAATCTCCTTTGCATTCATATTCAGTTACTTAAATCTCTCTCAGGAGCCAAAAGGTTTTGTGGAACATCTCTTATTGAACAAGTATGCGCAAGTGGATCTGTTGTACATGTCAGATACAAGACTCCAGTGAAGAGGAACACTTGAAAACTTCTCAGCAACAATCCGATGGTATGTTGTTATCTACATGCCACCAATGACATGAGTTTGATTGCTTTGAACATTTAAAGACTTGGTATTGTGTTTAAGAGATTTTGTTTTTATATTTGTGCTTACTGGTGGTGAGTGACTTCATGTATGCAGCGAACCACAAGAATCCAAAACCAGCAGCTGTTGTGAAGCATGAGGTGCAGAAGGAAGCTCTTCCCATCGAGGTTCCTCCCTTGTCTTTGGATGAGGTGAAGGAAAAGACTGAAAATTTTGGATCAAAGGCTCTGATTGGCGAAGGATCTTACGGAAGAGTGTATTATGCGACGCTGAATGATGGTGTAGCAGTTGCTCTGAAGAAACTTGATGTGTCACCTGAAGCTGAGTCAGATGCTGAGTTCTTGAGTCAGGTTATTAATCTTCTTCTTGATCTATCTTATCCATGCTTTTTTTTCTAGGAAGCTTGTGTTTACATTGTCTTTCAACTTGTTATATTAATACTTTGCTCTTCCTTAGGTTTCCATGGTTTCTAGACTGAAGCATGAGAATCTCATTCAACTGCTTGGTTTTTGTGTTGATGGAAACCTCCGTGTCCTTGCATATGAGTTTGCAACAATGGGATCCTTGCATGACATCTTGCATGGTGAGAATAAGCTTTATGGACTTTGAGATTTTTCTGTTCAGATCTCTTTGTATAAAAACTGTGTCCATGTAACTGGTTACAGGTAGGAAGGGAGTTCAAGGAGCACAGCCAGGTCCAACACTTGACTGGACAACAAGGGTGAAAATAGCGGTTGAGGCAGCTAGGGGTTTGGAATACCTTCATGAGAAGTCGCAGCCTCCTGTAATCCATAGAGACATAAGATCCAGCAATATTCTTCTTTTTGAAGACTACAAAGCAAAGATTGCTGATTTCAATCTCTCAAACCAAGCTCCTGATAACGCTGCTCGTCTTCACTCAACAAGAGTCTTGGGAACTTTTGGTTATCATGCTCCAGAGTAAAGTTTGCTTGTACCATTGATTGTTTGTGTGCATATAATTGTCAACTAATATGTCCTATATGCAGATATGCAATGACTGGACAGTTGACTCAGAAGAGTGATGTGTACAGCTTTGGGGTTGTACTTCTAGAACTTCTGACAGGGAGGAAACCGGTCGATCATACCATGCCTCGTGGTCAACAAAGTCTTGTAACTTGGGTGAGTATACGCTGCTCCAGATATGAACCTTTACTTTCTCTGTAATCTGATGTTGTTGTTGGCTATGCTCAGGCTACACCAAGACTCAGTGAAGATAAAGTCAAGCAATGCATTGATCCAAAGCTAAAAGCGGATTACCCTCCGAAAGCAGTTGCTAAGGTACCTCTCGTCATGCCTTTTACATGTGAAGTATTGATATGAATCACACAAGTTAATGTAATCCAAAAGTTACAAAATCAACAAAACTGTTGTGGCAAATGCAGCTAGCAGCCGTGGCAGCATTGTGTGTGCAATACGAATCTGAATTTAGACCAAATATGAGCATAGTTGTGAAGGCGCTGCAGCCGCTCCTCAAACTTGCAGCTCCAGCTCCGTCTCCAGCACCAGAATCTTGAAACTTTTCTTTCATTTGCAAACTATCAGATAACTATAAAAGATGATATTATGTTTCATTTGATGGATGATTGATTTTCCACACAGTTTGGTTGTGCTAGAAGAAGAGAGATTCTGTCATGTTTTTATAAGAGTTGCCATTTTGGTGTGGGAGAGATAACAAAGACTTTTGACTATCAATAATAATATCATTATTGCAAATGAGTCTGTTATCACAGGTACACAAGTGAAGCTTCCTAGGTAGCATCATCTAGATAGTTCACAGAAGCTCAGTTTCATTTTCCTTTCTTTCCGAGAGAAGAATGAAGAAAGAAAAGCAGAGCACTGTTCTGTTATGTTGCTTTTCAATTAAGCAACACTGAAAGAAGTGGCTGCTTTCTCAACAAATTTATTGGCGCCCTTGAACCACCTCTTGTCTCCAGCTTGTGCTTTGCAGATATATAGCTTCCCTCCATTCACGGTGGCTGTGATCAGCTGATGCTTACCACCTTCGTCTCCATCTGCTGTTCTTGTCAACACTGACAAGTAATAGTATGGTTTCCCACCAACGTCCTGAATATTTGTGTCCAGAATGTTTGCTGTTGCCACTGCATTGTTGTCAAAGCCTCCCTGCAAGGAACATCACATTCACACACACTCAATACTCCAAATCCACAAACGGTAACAAAGGTGATACAATCTCTAAGGTTTGCTTAATTATCATTATTCTATTACTATCTTTGGTGTTTGATTCTCTTCTCTAACAGATGGAAATGGAGTTTACCTCAGAGGCAGTCTCACCAAAGTAAGCTTGTTTACCTAGGAGATAGTTGACCTACCAAAAGATACAAACCATTAAGTATCACAATTCATTTAGTTTTTGATTTTTGTATCAAGAATCTATGTAGATGTCATGGAGTAAAGACCTGAGAGAGGAACTCT
The DNA here is from genome assembly GCA_905132885.1 of Moricandia moricandioides. Taxonomy (NCBI): domain Eukaryota; kingdom Viridiplantae; phylum Streptophyta; class Magnoliopsida; order Brassicales; family Brassicaceae; genus Moricandia; species Moricandia moricandioides. Next base: position 49,569 of record CAJHQQ010002602.1, read on the forward strand.
TCAGGGGAACCGTAATCAGTGATGGACTTCTTGTCAGTAGGAGTGACCATGACATTGAGATTGCTAGTGGCGTCAAAGTTGTCTTCATACCTAAGGACTTGTCCTGGATACTCTACCTCTCTGCTTGGATTCCATTTAGCTGGCACCTGAACAATGAATCCATCTCCACTGTATGCAGTGAAGTCTGTGTTCTTCTTTGGCTTCCCAAACACATTTGCTGCAAAACCAAGAAGAAGAAAGAACACACCACAGTTCGTTAACAAGATTCTGTTACCCTTGAATGGTCTGAAAATGAAATGATCTTACGTACCAGCTTCACCGTAGGCCGCATCGGCGGGAGATACTTTGGAGCCAACGGCGGCGGCGCCGACGAGGAGTGTGAGAGCTAGACGGCGAGAGACAATGGAGTTATCGTCTTCATGGTGCTGTTGTGCTTTGCAGACTATCTGAACGGGTTTGGAGAGTGACAAGTGGCGCTGGGATGAGTTGGGAGATGATGATCGTGCGGCGGAAGAGGCTAGTGTGCTCTGGTGTAGGAAACACGCGCTGTACGCCATTCTCTCTCTCTCTCTCTTTCTTTCTCTCTCTCTGGTTCTTTGAGCTATGGTGGAAGGTTTTTTTGAGGATTGTGGAGTGTGATAATGCATGGAGGTGAGATCAAGAGTGAAGATGATTGGCTGGTTTTGGATATTACAGGATCTCTCTGTTGATGTCCTGATAAGGTTGTTGAGGTCTTGTAATATGCCACGTGGAAGATACGTTTTGTTCTTGTTCCACGTCAGATTCATCATCATAAATAATGTTCAAAGCACTCAGAAGCAGATAATATCTTGCTTAACAAGTAACCGTGAACAACAATAACATAACAAAGTGGAATGAGATATGGTTATCATGATTCATAACCAGTGAGAGGATACTCTTATTCCTGGCTTTAATGGAACTTTATAAGATTCTTAAAAGTACAATTAGAGATGTTTATGAACCTCTTAAGAATTCTCTTATTACATATATAGAGTTACATGTCGAATATGTTTGAGAAAGTAGTAGTAGTAGCTCACTATGTTCATATTTTAAAATGGAGCAAAGCAGAGGTTCCGTCTAGACCTTTGGCGTTGACGTGAGCAGCGTACTCTCTAATGGTGATCTCTCTGTACCTTGGAGGGTTTTCTTCAGATACAAGCTCTCTAATGGGTCCGTACAATCTAGGATTCGGTCTTACACCAGTGGTGAAGAAACACGCCACCGAGACTCGAGCTCTGGTGGCTCTGTTTGCCAATACACGATGCTCCAAACTTACGAACTTGTCGTTTGTTATAAGCTGCAAAAAAAAACATAACAAACCAAAAACATTATCTTTGAACCAAGAGGAGAATCAGTTATATATGTGTAAAACAGAGCAAAACAGAGCAAAACAGAGCAAAACAGGACAAAACAGAGCAAAAAAGAGTAAAATGGGTTGATTGTGCAAACTAACCTGTAGAAGATCTCCAATGTTGATAATGAGTGCACCAGGAACATGAGGAACATCGTACCAGTACCCTTCACGGTTGACTTGAAGCCCTTCGATCTCATCTGGAAGAAGCACGGTAAGGAAAGAGTTGTCGGAATGCTGAGTTGCGCCTAAAGTTAAGTCAGGCTCTGGACATGGTGGGTAGTAATGGTTAAGCATGAGCAAACCCTTTGAGCAATCCATCTCATTCAGGTGGTTAGAGTCTAACCCTAGAGCTTCTGATAACATCTCAAAGAGAAACTCCCCCAAGTTTATCACATGCTTTGTGTATTCCAACATAACATCCCTGAAACAATTCATTTCATGAATATATATAACATATCAAACAAGGCTTCTTACTAATTTTTTTTTTTTTGACAATTTGAGGACCATACAACATATATATTAGGCATGGGATTTCAAACCGAACCAGACCCGCCGAACCAAATTTTGGTTAGTTCGGTTCTATTTGGTAGATTTTTTAAGGTTTTTAATTTTGTTTGGCAATCATTTATAACCAAACAATATTAAAAGTTGAACCGAACTAATCGAATTAACCAGATTTAACCAAAATTAATCAAAATTATGTTAATTTTCATAAAATTAACCAAAAACAAAAAATTATTTAGGATTTTCAAAAACGAAACTAAATTTATTTGAGGTTAATTCGGTAAGATTTATGTTGAGCCGAACTAACCGTTAACCAAATCAAACTGCTCAAACTAACCGAACCCAAAGGCCTAATATGTTTTATATAAATTTGAGAACTAAACTGAATGTTTCATGTGGATGTACCTAGAACCGATCCTAGTATTAAAGCAGGTTAAGCAATGGAGTCATCATCATACCTACAAATCTCTGGCAAGTCCTCTGGTTTTGGAGGATCTGGAGCTATATTACAAGAGAAAGTGTCTCTCCAGTTAGCAGCTGGAGAACTAAAGAGATCAAAGTTACTCAAATACCGAAACGTTCTACTAAAATCTCTCCCGTAGTATTGTTTCCTCACTTCTGGTGATTGCTCATGAAACCCACGAACTCCATCTTTCATCTTCTCGAGAAGATCGAGAGGAACTCCATGGTTAATCACCTGGAAGAAACCCCACTTCTCTGATGCCTCTTTAATCCCTTGAATCACGTTCTTTCGCTTAGTCTCGTCCTCAAAGACTCGTCCTCTTAGATCAAACGTTGGGATCGTTGTGAGAGGTTGCAAGTCAGAGGAAAGTGGTTTAGGGTTTGATAGTTTGAGAGATGAGTCATGGAATATGCGTGGAACCTCTGAGACTCCTGCGTCTACGAGTCCTTTTACACCAGTCTTGGTATTGTCGAAAGCTTTGAGTTCACTGACACGATCGTATGAAGCAATCTTTGTAGTCTCCATTGTTTTTGTTTAGCAGATAACAAAACTGTCTTGTAATAAATAATAAACATAACCCACCAAGAAGTATGGGGTTTGAAGATATGACAAGTGGTTACAGCAAAACCATAGATCAGAGATGAGGTTGTAAGATGGAAAAAGACAACGGCTTCGGACAGTACCCCTGGCCCACTGGCTTTAACACTGTCTTTGGTTATACAGAGAAAACCAAAGTCCCATTCATTTTTTGATTAGATAATAGTCTAATACATACACTCTTTTCATAATGTGTCTATCAAGTAAAATATGTCTTTAAATGTTAGAAAAAATACAAAAATGTCTTATATTGTAATGCACCCTTTTCTTAAGCTATATTATATTGTAAATATTTATACATACACATTATTATTCACCGTGTTCATATATTAATGTGGAGCAAATCGGAGGTGATTACTTGCGCATGAAGTTAGGTCAGGCTTTGCACATGGTCGGTAGTATGGACGTTTTTACCCCTAAGAGAAGTACATACCTAAATCCAAACCGAAGAAACCGAATCTGAACCTTTATAATTAAATATCTTAATGAGACTTATGAGCTTCCTACTTTGGGGTTTGGGCGAACCAAAACCCGAACTAAGATCCGAAGATATATGAAATTATTAAAATATGTTAATATTTTTATATATATTAGAAGAATACCTTAAAATAGACTTAAAATTTTTTGTCATCAAAATAAATTTGAAAGAGAAAAATGACTAAAATAAACTTTATTAAAGAGTGTAAATATACATTTATACCCCTTGAGTTAACTAATCTAGATTTAGAGTTTAGAGTTATGAGGTGAAGTTTTGGAGATGAGGTTTAAATTAAAAATAAAAATTAAAAAAATGAAAAAATTCAAAATAAAAAAGTCTATTTTAGTTATTTTTCATTGAGGTTTAGTTTTATGACAAAAATTTTTAAAATGCCTATTGGAGAGATTTTCCGTATATATTAAGATAATTTAGATATTTTATAGTATTCGAAAGATTTTTGTAGTTTGTTTCATTTGTTATTTTGATTACATTTTAGTTAATTTAGATAATTTAACTAATCTTTAATTAAATTTGTGAATAATTTATATATTTTTAAACAAAATTGTTAGAGCTTCAGGTTTTCAAAATATATATTTTGGACGATTTTAAGCATTAGTTACAATCCGATCCGTACCGAATCTAAAAGGAATTGAACCAAACCAATAATTAATAAAAATGGAACTTATGAATATAGTACCAAAAATCCGAATCAATCAAAGTGAAACTGACATGCCCTCCCTCCCTAAACGTGGGTGAATGATCAATGAGTCCTAACCGACAATTGATGGACTCAATGATTTTTATCTAGATGTTTTGGTGAACATATATATCTGCAAGTTTGGTCTTTACTTCTTGTGTAGAATGGAAGGATTACTCCTAGCACCATCATCTGTTTCACTTTGTGACAATTTACTTCAATGTCTTTTCTTTTTTACCTGTGTGTCTGTGTATGACTTATTTACATGTGAGTTTAGTGTTTGTTGTGTTCAAGCGATTATGAACAGGGTTTAATGGTAAACATGTTTGTGACGTAATAGTGGACTACCACAGAGTGAGACAAATGATAGTGCTAGAAATAATCCTTCCATGATGTGTTGTTGGTGATAACCTTTTTCATCACAACCATATCTTTCTTTTCTTCACCAAAAATCAACGTTGTACCTTTCTTTACGTGTGTGTCGGTGTATGACTTATTCATATGTGAGTTTACTGTTTGTTGTGTTCAAGCGATTGTGAATAGGGTTTAATGGTAAAAATGTTTGTGACGTAATGGTGGACTGCCACAAAATTATCGATACTTCAAAATTAGCTGGATTTGAGTAGTTTTATACGAAATGATTTTCAAACCGAAGAGGAATAATTATAGCATAATTTTAAGTACAAATAAATTTGAAATTAAGACTATGAGAGGAGGTCTTTCGTGATCTTGTTTTTATGGGTGGATGCTGGTGTCCACTTTGATTTCGGTGACAATAACAATATCACGATGAAAAATATCAAATAATAATAGATGCTTGAGCGACATACTATAAGACTATGTACACAGACCATCTTAAACTATTTAGTGGCATTGGACAAAACATAAGAAAATAAGTCTTATTTTAAACATTTTTCATTATATTTTTAAAATTTAACAAAAAAATAAACCCTATTTACCAACTCTTTATTTTTTAGCAAATTAATGTTGGCATTTTATTATTACTAAAATCAGTAGAATTTCTTTTTGGATTGATGGGCCCAGGGCCATTGCCCCTATTGCCATGGTCAAGAGCCGGCCCTTTATGTACATTGGTTGAGCTTTTTCAACACTTTATTTTTCATTTTTATCTTTTTATGTCATTTTTTTCCACATTACAACTCAGTATTTTTCTTATTTCATTTTTAGTTTTTTAAAATTTTGTAACTAAATAATAGCAGATAAAGATATAAAAAATCTTTTAAATATAATAATTATTAATTTAGTTCAAAACAATTAGAATTGGAAATTTATGTTATGTTTTACAAAAAAGTATTAAAAATATAAACAGAAATTTATTAAAAATACTTAAAAATTTATGATAAAACAAGATTTTTTTGTATATGCAAAATTATATAAAACTAGTGCTATCTGTAGATTTTTAAAGAAAATAATAAAAGAAATAAATTGATATATTGTAAAATAAATTACCTAAAAATTTAAGATGAATACAAAATTTCTTTAGTAATCAATAACCAATAAAAAAGTAACAAACATTATTGTAGACCCCAGTTTTGTGATTTTCAGCTGTTGGAAAAATTCAACACCAATGAATGCACGTCATGTTTCCAATTTTTTTCAATATGTTCAATATAATCAATTCAACAGTTGAATTTTTGGCCATTGTAAATGGTCTAAAGGAGTGTTTCGGGATGGTGACTTAAGCTTGTCTGTTTCCATAATTTACTCTCCTTTGCTTCTTTTCATTTTATTCTTTTATATACCTTTTTGTTTGTTTCAGAAAATTAAAATAGAGAAATACCCTATTATAAAACTAAATTTTTTTATCATCAAAATAATTTTTTTTAAAAATAATTAAAATAAATTTTATTAAAAAGTATAAATATACATTTATACGTTTAGATTAACTAATATAAACTTACGGTTTAGAGTTATATTAAGACGACGTTTTAGAATTAAAATTAAAAATTAAAAAAAAAATATTTTGATTATTTTTAAAATTTATTTTTGTGACAAAAACTTTAAAAATATATTCGATAGATTTATCCATTAAAATATTCTTGGTTGTAACTTCTATTCCGAACCATATTAACCACATGCCACAGTATGTAATAGGAAATAAAGGTTTCAAAAGTCAAAGCACTTGGAGAAACAAGTCATGAACGATTCTAATTATTGAGTTCTTTCACACTGTTTATATGAATGTATAAAAACAATTATTGAAAAGGTCAATATATAAAGTATTCATATTTCTTATCTTAAACGATTTGTGGAGTTTGGGCTATTTGTAATGCATTGGTCCTATAATGTATTGTAGGCTCCACCATTCATTAATTTTTCTTGGAACCTTTCTTACGTTATCTCAAGATATAGTTTAACCATAATATATATCAATTTAAATTGTATAATCAATATGTTATAATTATAGTGAGAAGCTCACTTTTGTGAACTGAAGTACCAATTATCTTAAGATTAAAGTTCTAGATAGCTAATCAAAAACACAATCAATAAATAAAATACGAAAAAAGTATATAAGGAGATAAAAGGAGGACCAGCAATTAAGGTACGTGATTAGGGCTTTGATCTCGTATTATCAATGTTTGATACATTAGCCGTATCTCCACAAAACCTTGTTTTAGTGATATTTACTTATGCAAAAATAACTGCAATTAACATCTACATATGTTTATTGCAGTTGATGAACAATAAAGTTCAAAAAATAAATGGAGATGCGGGGTATCGATCCCCATACCTCTCGCATGCTAAGCGAGCGCTCTACCATCTGAGCTACATCCTCAATAGTATTTTTTTTTATACTTAACCAGATCGCCAAATATACCATCCAATCGTGTATTTATAGTTATATTCGTTTTGTTTGTTGTATTTCGCCAGTTTCCACAGATTCTAACATTTTCCGAATTCTCTAAGGCAAGCTTCATATGAGCTTCAAGCTGTGGAGGTAACTTGTGCCATTAAGAACACTATGTAGCTTTTGTTTTTAAAAATTAGCCTGCTCTATATCCACATCATTGCATAAGAGATGCTATGATGCTTCTGATTCAGAACAAGGTCCACCTTCGGTTTAGCTCATCAATACAGAAAAAATGGATTTCATCATTGTGTTTTACCATTGGTTTACTTCTTAATCATTGTACAGTACCATGAACTAGAAGCTGAAGCTTTGTATTTAATGGCGATGGTGTAAGAAAAGCTGGGACGTCTTGAGGAGAGGGAAGAAGCTTTTGCTTTGTTTAAGAAGCTTATAACAGCTCTGGAGAATCCTCAAGACGTGGAACCAAACATTGCATAAGAAGTTGAGAACCTGTGACCTTATCTAATAAGCTTCGTGTGCAAAGCTTGTAACTTAAGTTGAAACATGTTCCTTAAGACTTGTTCTAGTGACGTCTAGCTTTACTTCATGATCATCGAGGTGATTTGAGAAATTTTCGTATGTGGTTCTAACTTAAGTTTTCGTATATTTTTCTAACTTAAGTTGTAACGTGTTCCTTAAGACTTGTTAACTAAACACTGTCTCTGTTTCTTTTATTAATACGTCGTCGTTTGGTATGAACCAAACGGGCCCGAACACAAACGGGCCTAAACAAACGGGCCGAACACAAACGGGCCGAAAAAAACGGGCCTAAAACAAACGGGCCGCAAAAAGGGCCGAAACAAACGGGCCGAAACAAACGGGCCGAAATAAACGGGCCGAAACAAACGGGCTGAAACAAACACAAACGGGCTGAAACAAACGGGCCGAACCCAAACGGGCCGAAATGATTACGTAATTAAAGGAAACCCACTTTACGAATACGTCGTCGTTGGTGTGAAACAACAGTTACATCTCCAAAACCTTAATGAAACTCACTCAACGGAGACGGTAATCAAGCTCGCCGGAGAACTGCTCGGCGTTTCCCCCCTAGAATTTGCAGCGCGACGCCGTCATATTAGATGGTGCACGAATCCAATTAGCCGAAACGATAACCATTCGGATGCGGAGATCGATTACCATTGCGATTGCATTAACGGCAAAAACGTTTCTTCATCATCGTCATCTTCTTCTAGAGAAAGGTAACCCTGTAACTGTAACTGTAACTGCTCTCTCATATGGTTTCCGATTATTTTCCGTTGGAAGTAACTACCGAGAGAGATTAAGAAATGAGCTTCACTCAATCAAACTCCACGAGGCATTCGATTTGTTCTATGACATGGCTGAGTCTCGTCCCCTCCCTTCCATCATCGACTTCACTAGATTATTAACCGCCATCGCCAAGATGAACAATCACGATCTCGTAATCTATCTCTTCACTCAGATCGAAAACTTAGGAGTCCCACATGATCTCTACAGCTTCAGTATCTTGATAGACTGTTTATGCAGATGCTCAAAACTCTCTGTTGCTCTATCTTTCCTTGGAAAGATGATGAAACTCGGTTATGACCCTAGCGTGGTTACCTTAGGCTCATTGGTTAATGGATTCTGTCAAGTGAATAGAATCCACGATGCTATGTCTCTTGTTGATCAGATGGTGGAATGGGATTATGAGCCTAATGCTGTAATCTACAACATGATCATTGCTTGTCTTTGCGAAAACCGGTGTTTGAGGACTGCGATTGATGTTTTGATACATATGGAGAACGTAGGAGTTAGACCTGATGTTGTTTCGTATAACTCTCTTATTACTGGTCTTTTTAGCTCTGGTGTATGGGGTGTGTCTGCTAGGTTACTGAGTGATATGATGAAGAAAGGGATCAAGCCTGATGTGATTACTTTCAGTGCTGTGATTGATGCGTTTGTGAAAGAGGGACGGGTTTTAGAGGCTAAGGAAGTGTACATGGAGATGATTAGAAGATCTGTAGATCCGAATATCGTTACTTTTAATACATTGATCAATGGACTTTGCATTCATGGTCGTCTAGATGAGGCGAAAAACATGTTTAGGTATATGGTAAGGAAAGGTTGCTTCCCGAATCTAGTGACTTATAATACTCTCATAAATGGGTTTTGCAAGTTTATGAGGGTAGATGATGGGATGAGAATCTTCTCCATGATGTTGCGTGATGGGTTGGTTGGTGATACATTCACATACAACACTCTCTTCCAAGGGTATTGTCAAGTGGGGAGATTTAAAGCTGCTGATAAGGTTTTATCTCGGATGGTTTGTCATGGCGTGCGTCCCGATATTTTTACCCATAACATTTGGTTAGACTGTCTATGTGAGCATTGGAAGATAAAAAAGGCGTTGGTGATATTGAAGGATATGGAAAAGAGTGAGATGGATATTGGTATTATCACGTATAATATTATCATCAAAGGGATGTGCAAGGCAGGTAAGGTGGAAGAGGCTTGGTGTTTGTTTTGCAGTCTCGAACTCAAAGGAGTAATGCCTGATGTTGTAACGTACAGGACAATGATGATAGGGTTGCGTAAGAAAGGACTATGGCGTGAAGCGCATGAGGTGTATAGAAAAATGAAAGAAGATGGGCCTATGCCAATTGAGTGGAGGTATAAAAGAGGTAATTAGGATACATCTTAGAGATTAGGAGGAGTTAAGTGTTTTCTTAAGTCTCCATAAATGAGTCTGACTATAAGTTAACTAGGCATGAAGGATGTAATGGTATACTAGGTGGTCATTCAAGGATTAGATGTTGCAGGTGTAGTTTATTACACACACATAAGCACATTTGTGTTGTACATAGAAAGTGAATATCATGTTGTTGTGCTATAACTTTAGTATTTAAATTCCACTTTGTGTTGCAACATTTTATATGCACAGTGTTAGAAAAATGACATTATTAAAGTCATTAACAGATAAACTATTAGAGTTTGTGATATTGTGGAGAATGCAATGTTTCTCAAAGGTGGATAAGTCGCACACGTATGCACTCCGTAACTGGACAAGGAGACAGGCCCAGGCAGCACCAGCAGGAGAGGTACATCACGTAACGTTTCCTTTTAATGAAATTTTAACCGTACACGTGTACTCCTGATCTAGACCGTAGATTCTTTTCCTTTTCAACTCGCAAATTAAACTGATATTAAAAAAAAATCCTTATATTTGTGTCCATAGCTCAACGAACCACACTCAGTAACTACCGTAGCAGAGTTTTAGTTCTAGCAGAAGGTGAAACTCTATGGGGCACCAAAACGCCGCCGTTTCAGTGAGTCCACAGGAAGACGACGTAGCCACGTCTGCGTCGCCGGGATTCAAGCTCGTCGGATTCTCCAAGTTCGTGAGGAAGAATCCAAAGTCCGACAAGTTCAAGGTCAAGCGCTTCCACCACATCGAGTTCTGGTGCGGAGACGCCACCAACGTCGCGCGTCGCTTCTCTTGGGGACTCGGCATGCGATTCTCTGCCAAATCCGATCTCTCCACCGGAAACATGGTTCACGCCTCCTACCTCCTCACCTCCGGCGACCTCCGATTCCTTTTCACTGCTCCTTACTCTCCCACTCTCTCCACCGGCGGAGAAACTCGACAGACCACTACAGCCTCCATCCCATCCTTCGATCACGTTTCTTGCCGCTCTTTCTTCTCTTCGCATGGACTCGGCGTAAGAGCCGTCGCGATTGAAGTCGAAGACGCAGAGTCAGCCTTCTCCGTCAGTGTAGCTAACGGCGCGATTCCTTCATCGCCTCCTAACGTCCTCAACGGAGCCGTTACGATCTCTGAGGTGAAACTATACGGAGATGTCGTCCTCCGTTACGTTAGTTATAAAGAAGGAGACACCGTTAGTTTCCTTCCAGGATTTGAGCCAGTGGAGGATACGTCGTCGTTTCCACTTGATTACGGGATAAGAAGGCTTGACCACGCCGTGGGGAACGTCCCTGAGCTTGGTCCAGCTTTGACTTATGTAGCAGGGTTCACTGGCTTTCACCAGTTCGCGGAGTTCACAGCAGACGACGTGGGAACAGCCGAGAGCGGTTTGAACTCAGCGGTGCTAGCCAACAACGACGAGATGGTTCTACTACCGATAAACGAGCCGGTGCATGGGACGAAGAGGAAGAGTCAGATTCAGACGTATCTGGAACACAACGAAGGCGCAGGGCTACAGCATTTGGCTCTGATGAGTGAAGACATATTCAAGACTCTGAGAGAGATGCGGAAGAGGAGCAGTGTTGGAGGGTTCGACTTCATGCCTTCTCCTCCGCCTACTTACTACAAGAATCTCAAGAACCGGGTTGGAGATGTGCTTAGTGATGAACAGATCAAGGAGTGTGAGGAGTTGGGGATTCTTGTGGATAGAGATGATCAAGGGACGTTGCTTCAGATCTTTACAAAACCACTTGGTGATAGGTAAGAAGAGTCTCTTTCTCTTTTATGTTAGATAGGGTTGTTGATGAGATGGTGAGAATGTCTTTGTCTTTATGGTTGTGTTGATAGGCCGACGATATTTATAGAGATAATACAGAGAGTGGGATGCATGAAGAAAGATGAGGAAGGGAAGGTTTACCAGAGTGGAGGATGTGGTGGCTTTGGCAAAGGTAACTTCTCTGAGCTCTTCAAGTCTATTGAAGAGTATGAGAAGACTCTTGAAGCCAAACAGCTTGTGGATTGAAGAAGAAAGAAGCTAAGTAAAAGGCTTCGTAATGAATATGTAAAACTGTTTTATGCTATACTAAAAAAAATAATAAACGATGATTACAAAAATGTCTTTCAACCTTAGGTTCATTACCAATGTATAATCTCTTGATTATTACTGAGAACATTTGTAATGAAAAGAAAAGATGTAAACAAACATACAATAAAGAACTCCAAAAACTGTGTTCATCATCAACCAAATGATCATGCAATTTACCGACCATTAAACCGGTAAATGTAGCAGCAGTGCAACCGCAACAGTAGCCACCAGAACCAGCAGTCA
>CAJHQQ010002603.1:0-61542 GCA_905132885.1 Moricandia moricandioides
TTGATGAATCTTTCTTAAAGTAAGTCCATAAAAATTTTGAGACAAATATAATTCTGAAGATAGTAAGGAAATGTTAAATTCATTTCAATTACAAATATTCTTAAGGCTCTAAAAGTTATTTAGAGAATATAAACATTCTTTTATACATTGTAACTACACAAAGATTAATGTAGTGGAGATAACTATATAGTAAACGAGAAGTTTACAAAAATACTTGGCATGAACCAGTTAGACCATTTTGGTTCAGTAATGATGCAAAAAGATATTTAAGATTTATGCGGAATAGTCATTGAAGAACCAAAATATTCATTTAAATGATTTGACATATGTGCTTGCTTACAAAATAAAAGATTAATACGGTTTTCACCAGCCAAAAGAAGTTATTGGCATTAATAAAAGAGATGTTGGTGGACTGATCACCCACTATGCATCTTTATAATATTGGTGAATTCACTTCTTAAAGTCTTTGAAGACTATGGCAAATTCACTGGGATAAGTGCTAAACATTTTGAGCAACACTAGTTTGCATCAAGCCAATAAGTAATCACTAGTTCTCCCCACATTAGTATTGGGGTCAGAAACCAACCATTTCATCTAAGAATGTTGGATGTGCGATAGACATCCCAGTTGCTCCACCACAAAACTTAATTAAGATGAGTTTTCAAAAGAGGTTGGAAATATATGTTGGATATGAATCTCCACTAATACTTAAGAATGTAGAGCCATCCTTGAAGAATATAAGTAAGGCTCGATATGAATGCTAAAAGTGAATTAGTATTTCCAACATAAGGGTGAGAAAATAAACAGCTGAAAAAGTAAATAAGTTGATATGAATTATCATTGATCCTCGGACTAAAGAAAATGTCAGAAAAGTCCAAAAGATAATTCAATTAGAGCTTAGTAAAGCATTTGCCAGACATATTTACTGACCCATATAAATAGAGTGATCAAGTCACAATATCAGCTGTAAATGCTCCAATAAGAATTGATGTTCTAGAATAATAAGATCAAACTGCTAGCCACAACTAAAGTGTGGTAGACATGTTGGTTCCAAAGATAAAAATCCTCGTAAATGAAAAGGAGCATAAATAAATAATGGTCAAGAAGAAATATAGTCTTCGAATGATCTCCAGAAGAGACATTAAACATGACTGAAAGAAATTCAGGTACCTGAGACAATGAAAAGAGCTCAACAATTTATGTCATGTATAAAATAAAATGGAACCGATATGCAAATCGACATCGACGATATTTATGCATGCAATGTAGCAGTTGATATAATGAATGAGAAAGAGGATCATGAAACAAAGTCTATTGAAAAGTGTACACAAAGAAATGATTGGCCAAATCAGAAAGAAATAATAGACAAAAATAAAAAAATTCTCGTGAAAGAGAGCAGTATTTGGACCAATAGTCCCTACACCAAAAGGTGTAAAACCAGTGGGATAAAAATGGATTCTTTTGCGAAAGAGAAATGAAAATGGTGAGATTGTGAGATACAAATCAAGTTTAGTTACACAAGGATTTTCACAAATACCTGGAATTGATTATGAAGAGACATACTCTCATGTGGTGGATGCTACTACATTCAGGTTCCTTATCAGTCTGGCAATAAATGAATGACTTGATTTACGCTTAATGGATGTAGTCACAGCTTAATTATATGGCCCACTGGATACTGATATTTACATGAAAGTCCCAGAAGGATTTAAATTGCCATGAGCAACAAATTCTAGTTCTCGAGAAAGTTATCGCATACAGTTAAATCGATCTCTTTATGGACTGAAACAATCAGGACGTATGTGGTATAATCGCTTAAGTGAGTACTTGTTGAAAGAAGGCTATAAAAACGATCCTATCAGTCCATGCATCTTTATAAAGAGATTTGAGAAAGGATATGTTATAATTGCAGTGTATGTTGATGATTTAAACATTATTGGGACTCCCGATGAGATTTCAATTACAATGGAATACTTGAAGAAAGAATTTGAGATAAAAGATCTTGGAAAAATAAAGTTTTGTTTGGGAGTACAAATTGAGCACCTCAAGAATGGAATCTTAGTGCATCAAGAAACTTACACAGAAAAGGTGGCTAAACGATTTTCTATGGATCAAGCCCATCCTTTGAGTAGTCCTATGGTTGTAAGATCACTCGATGTGAATAAAGATCCCTTCCGCCCTAAAGAGAAGAATGAAGAAATTCTTAGCCCTGAAGTACCATACTTAAGTGCAATATGGGCATTAATGTACCTTGCCAGTCATACAAGACCGGATATATCATTTGCAGTGAATTTATTGGCAAGGTTTAGTTCATGCCCGACTCGAAGGCATTGGAATGGGGTAAAACATATACTTCGTTACCTCCAAGGTACGAAAGACATGGGTATATTTTTTCCTAACCCATCCACAGAAGATTTGATTGGTTATGCAGATGCTGGGTACATGTCTGATCCCCACAATGCTAGATCACAAACAGGATATGTGTTTACTTATGGTGGAACTGCTATCTCTTGGCGTTCGATGAAGCAAACCATTTCAGCAACTTCTTCTAACCACGCAGAGATTTTAGCCATTCATGAAGTTAGTCGAGAGTGTATATGGTTAAAATCTCTCATTCAACATATACGAGAAGATTGTGGTCTATCTACAGGGAAAGAAGCTCCAACAATCATGTATGAGGACAATGCTGCATGTATCGCACAACTCAAAGATGGATACATCAAAGGAGACAGGACAAAACACATTCTACCGAAGTTCTTTTTCACACATGATCTACAGAAGAATGGCGATGTTCGTGTTGTTCAAGTTCGTTCAAGTGACAATTTGGCTGATTTATTCACCAAGGCGCTACCCACTGCTACTTTCAAGAAGTTGGTTTATCTTATCGGATTGCGTCGTCTCAAAGATCTTGACGTATGTACACATTAGGGGAAGTAATTGCGCGCTGCACTCTTTTTCCCTAACCATGGTTTTTCCTATTGGGTTTTCCTGGTAAGGTTTTTAACGAGGCAGCATCTACACGCATAATAGACATCAAGGGGAAGTGTTAAGAATATATTGTGATGTCGATTATAGAAAGTCTTGTTCACCAAGATTTACTTGTACTTCTTCTCCAAGCTAAACCCCTATATTGTATCCCTATATAAAGAGTTCATTATTCATGGAATAAGACACACTAATTCCTCTCTTCTCTTCTCTACTTACAACAATTCTACTATTTTTTTCTTGTTTCAAAAAAATTGTTATTTTATAATTTCAATGCAAATTTACACATAATCTTATCTTACTCTTTTAACTAGCCAATAAATACTTTAAAAATCATTTTATATAAATAATTATATGTTAAATAAAGGCATACTAGTATTATTGCTTTTTCTATTATTTTCAAAAACATTTCAAAATTTAGAATATTTCCAAAACCAATAGAAATGCAATAAATATTTACTATAATTCATGATGATTTTGTAATATGAAATGCATCTCTAAATATCCTTTATATATTATCTGAAAAGCATTATAACATTTAAACTATGTCATATGTTATTACGAGAATAAATTTATAATTTTTTAAAATTAAGTTGGTCTATTTGAATATATATTATATTTTTCATTCAAATAACTATAAAACTAATTACTAATCTACAAAAATATTTTTTTTTTGTTTTTTTTTGAATAAAAACTACGAAATTATTTAATGTGATTAAAATATATGATAATTAATAATTTAAATAATAATAATTTTTATATTGTATGTCGGTTTTGTTTAATTTTGTGTTATTAAAATAAATTAAATAGTCACATTAACCATTTTATAAATTTAGAGTTTTTTCTATATGTTATATTTTAAATTTTACAAACGAATATAAATTACTAAAATTATTAAAGATTTTATATTAAAAATTGTTAATAATATTTTCTGTATTTTGCTCTATATTTAAAATTGCTATTTTTAAAAAATACAATAGAATTTTTTTATAGCAAATATATTAAATGGTCTAAAATAATACAACAATCTCATCCCAGCGCAATGCTCTGCCAGAAGCAGATTACAGTTTTGCTTTAATAATTAATGGTTTGCAATGATCAACAATAATATGATTTTTTCTAAGTTACAAAAAAAATTATGATTTTTGAGAAAAAATAAATCATCTTATTGTTATATCTGAGATAGAAAAGCTTTCTCAAAAAAAAAATCATCAATAATATGATTTTTTGCGTGTTGATATCAACGTAAGTTCCTGTGCAATGGCGTTTATGGGTTAACCCCAAAAAGTAGTCAAAAGTTAAGAACCAAATTGAAAATTTCACAAGGCCCAAAGCTCCCATTCAAAGATTTGTGTGGACAGGAGAAGGACCGCATCATGGCAATATCCTAAATAGAAAGTGGATACCAAAATTTAGCAGAGACTTACGGTTTGACATAGTTTTCAACACACTAACACTAAACGAAGACTAATTACTTTGTAATAATCACAAATTCTTCCCCTTATTCTTATCATAGAATCTTATGTATCCAACCATTCATTTTAAATTCAAACAGAAGAGAACGGAGATACGAATCACACGATGATGATAAATCGCTAAGAGACTAAGCATAATCAACAAAACATTAACATCCGAGACTTTTGTTATTTCTTTCACCAAAGTTTAGGTCAAAAGGGGTGAGAAATTAAACTCTAACAAAAGTCATTAGCCTAATCCATCCGGTTTACTCATACCGGAGATTCCACAAAAGGACAAACTAGAAAGCATAGGATTATATTATTAAAAGTTTGTTGAGAAACCGACGGTTGACAGTTAAACCTCTTTGTCATCACTCTTCTTCGCCGGAGAAACAAAGATCCACGTGATACCGAACGGATCCGTCACTCTCCCCTTCACTCCACCATCACCTTCAACCTCCTCCTCCACCTTGACAGCTCCGGCCGCCACGGCTTTCGCAACCGCAGCTTCCACGTCATCAGTCTCGAGGATCGCATGCATACTCCCCGTCTTAGCACTGTTCAATCCAGATCTGAAGCGAAATCAAACGAGCAAAACCCTAAGAAACCGAGAAAACAAGAGATCCAGAGGCTAAACACTCTGAGACAGAGAGGATGAGAAAGCTTACTCAGAACCAGAGTTAACGGAGACGTCAGAAACAACGACGGTTGTTCCAGCGAGGTTAAGCTCGGAAGAGACGAGGTGAGGGAGCTCTTGATCAGCCTTACGCTTAGGGTAGAGAGAGTGTCCAGTCTCCACAGCATCGAACACAGCCTTGTAGAAAGCAACAGCGTCACCGACCTTCTGTGCGTCGACAATCAGCTGAGGCTTGTACGCCGTGAAGGTAACGGACTTCTCCACCGCCGTCGTAGCACCGTTAGCAGCAGCGACGTCTTCATGAGCCATCGTTTAGAGAGAGAGAGAGAGAGAGAAAGATTCGTTTGTTAGTGACGAGAGAGAAGAATGCAAATGGCGTGAAGTGAACAATGTAGAGAGGCTGTTTGTTGTGTAGATATTTTATTTAGGAAGCGGAGAAACGGAATCGTTTCGTTCGCCTGACTAGGATTCTATAACAATTGCTCTCACGTCCGTAAGTTTTTTCACCCTTATTTTTTCACTTATTTACGAGCGCATGCCCCTGTTATCCTTTCATTTAGAACATGCACATTGAGGGTTCATAAGAGGGTTCACACAGTTTTTTAGATGAACAGTGATGAACCCGTGCCTTTGGGGTTCACTCTGGTGAACCCGTATCATTGATGTGGATACCCTTAGTACTGTTGTGTCTCATCCACGTGTCTCCGCATTTAGGAACTTTGTTTTAATTAAAATCAACTACGTGTTTTCTTTTATTTTAAATTATATTTATATGTATATATTTAAAATTATAAACTTAGATATATTTTTATATATTCTATTGAATTAATATATGTTAAACTAATTTGTATAATATTAGAAAAATGATATAAACTTATATAATAACAAAACTAAATTAAATAGAATTTCTAAAAAGAATTAGATATAAAAAAGATTATTGATCAATAAATTATATTTTATTTTAAAATTATATAAAATTTTTAAAATTTAATTTAGTAATAAATATTGTATGATTATAAAAATAATTTTTATTAAAAAATAATTTTTTATTATTATCATTATATTATTTAAGATTATATTTAAATATATTGATTTTATTAAATGATTTATGAATTGTTACTTTATTTTTTAAAAAAATACCAAAATAGAATCAACATTAATATAATTCTCCACACATATTTTATCTTATGCCATGGTTTTTTTCTAATATGAAATAGCATCTTTTATTACTAGTAAAATTGATTACGGTGTTAGCGAGAACACATCGCAAAGCACTTATTAAATAATATATAAAAAATAAGAAAACATTATTTTAATAAACTTTATTTTGGCAGGAATCAGATACTTTCTTCCAGGCCAACAATCAATGATTCTTTATTATTTAACTAAGGTAAAAATCCTTAAAAATACACGGACTAATTTCAATTTGCTAATAAAATACACGAACTATTTTGGATTCCCGTTTAATACACTAACTAATTTGTATTATTTATTAAATACACAAATTTTTGAAATTTGTAGATTTTACACACTTTTTTAGACGGCGTCAACTACACTTAACGGAAGTGACGACGGTGTTACTGTTTAACTAAGCACGTGTTTAACTTGCATAAAACAATTCCTTAAAAAATACACGAACTAATTTTTATTTACTAATAAATACACTAACTATTTTTGGATTCCCGTTTAATACATGAACTAATTTTTGTTTCTCATTAAATACATAAACTTTTAAATTTGCATATTTTACATATCGATTTAGACGACGTCAACTATGTTTAACAGAAGATGATGTGATTAAACTGTGAAAAGCACGCTCGATCTCAGTCAAAACCTTTCAAATCGACTGAACTCTACTTCAAGTTAGTTTCAATTCGAGTTTGGCACCATAATCTGTTTCAACCTCTTTTATTCTCCATTTTTTTTCTTATTCTTCACTTTAATTTTCCTTTATATCGTTTCAAAGTGAAGTTGATTTCCATATCGTGAAAAAGATGAAGAAAACTAGGTAGTTTCAAACAGTTTTCTTCGTTTTTTTTACGACATGGAAACGGACTTCACTTCGACACGATATAAAGGGAAATTAATGTGAAGAAGAAAAAAAAATTGAAGAATAAAAGAGATTGGAACAGATTATGGTGACAAACTCGAATCGAAACTAACTTGAATTAGGGTTCAATCGATTTGAGAGGTTTTTACTGAGAGCGAGCATGCTTTTCACAGTTTAACCACATCATCTTCTGTTAAACATAGTTGACGTCGTCTAAATCAATGTGTAAAATATGCAAATTTAACAAAAGATGATGTGGTTAAACTATGAAAAGCACGCTCGCTCTCAGTAAAAACTTTTCAAATATGCAAATTTAAAAGTTTGTGTATTTAATGAGAAACAAAAATTAGTTCATTTATTAAACGAGGATCCAAAAATAGTTAGTGTATTTATTAGTAACTAAAAATTAGTTCGTGTTTTTTTAAGTAATTGTTTTATGCAAGTTAAACACGTGCTTAATTAAACAGTAACGCCGTCGTCACTTCCGTTAAATGTAGTTGACGCCGTCTAAAAAAATGTGTAAAATCTACAAATTTTAAAAATTTGTGTATTTAATAGATAATACAAATTAGTTAGTGTATTAAACGGCGATCCAAAATAGTTCGTGTATTTTATTAGCAAATTGAAATTAGTCCGTGTATTTTTAAGGATTTTTCCCATTTAACTAACTAATTAAAGTTTTCAGGTTTGATGGATGTGCATAGTTAATGAATGTTGGGTGATGATGTATACCAAAATGAAGGAGATGTGCACAACATTTGTCATATCAACCAACCAAGTTACAATTATTATACAGTGAACAACATCTACTTTCCTTGCTGGTTACAAAATGATACTAGCTAATAAGCTATTTCTTCAAGAACTTGGAGTGTCTTCTCGTGTACCTGAACAATACAAATTTTAGAAGCTCTAATGAAAAGAAAAGAGAGACATGCTATGCAAATTATTAGGTGTTTTTAAGGAACTCACCCATTCTAGATGTTGTGCCGTGATACCGGATGCATTGCCCGAGTATATGCTGCCCATTACCTATCGATATAATACAGAATGGTCAATATTTCTATCCATAATCATCTTTTTGGACAAAGCTAATCGACCAACACACCTTTGTGACAGTCTCTAGGAACATTCCTGGCCTTACTGGTAACGATTTTTTTCCTGTAAAGCTTCCCTGGAATGGATTCAAGTAGGCCAAGTTAGAAATGAAGACTTAATCTTTGGCTCAGTACCTACTCAAAGATTTTCTCTTTTAACAGAAAATGTGTTAGGTGATCTCACTTACCCTTCCATTTAATCCACCCGGTCTTCTTCCTTGTGTAGAAGAATTCTCTTCACTGCTAAGATCATCTGCACCTTCATCTTTCCCTTGCATTACATTCTTGATCATTTGCTGCACCGTCTTTCCAGGTTTGAGAGCTACCAATTTGGTTAAGAAATTCACCTGTTCAATGATAATGCAACAAGTCAATTTCATTTCAATGTTTCATATTATCAATGTTTCATATTATCTTCATAAACACCATATAATACTAATGGGCATCATAGTAGTTCATCTCACAAACCTCTGATTCAGGCAGAGTGGAGAAACCACGGTCATTTCTCTCATCAAGTATACCTCCTCCCATCATGTTCCGTGCTTCCTCTCTGATTAAAACAAGCCTCGCTAGTAGTTTCCGATCAGGAACAACCGGCCTTGTTTCCATAGTCTGTAAAATTTTCCTCAGTTATTCACATTTTCCAGACACGTCATCTCGAAATACAAATGTTTATGTACCTCTAGCAAGTCATCAGCTTGATTAGCTATGTCATTCAGATTAGCTCCTGGTAGATGAAGTTTAGTACCGTCCTTGCCTTCAAAAGCCCCACCACCTGCAGCTACCCTACGCAGCAGCTCTTGTCTACTCTCTTTCTTAGGGGTTCTACAGAGTAAACCAATCACTTGAACCTAGATAAACACCAACACTCAATGAATGAAGCTAGTGGAAAGTCTTGAAAGCAATAAGAAACTATTACTCACATGAGGAGGACATTTTTTAGTGAGATGAGATAAGACAGTCTCCTTGACAACCTCTAGCAATGACTTCCTCTGATCTCAAAAACAAAAGTTAATTCCTTTAAAGAACATTGCTACATTACAATACAATCTGAGTTACAGACTTTGTCAGGAGACCTTTGTTGTATATGTTCAGAGGACAGAACACAGAAAGGATGTACCTTATCGTCTTGGTCTTTGTCAGCAAGCTGAATCATGTAATCAAGAGCCATCATAAACCCAGACTCCATTTCATCAACCCTTTTCCCTATAACTCCTTGTGCAGCCAATTCCACAGCAACATTCTCAGATGCTTCATTCATCTTCATATCTTGCAGCTACACACACAAGTGGCACTTCACATGTCAAACCATTACAGAACCAACAATTCTATTACAAAACCTAAACGCCTCTAAGTTGTTCGACGAAATGCAACGCAAACGCAAAGCTCATACGAAACATAACTTACGAGGGTTATCATCTCTTCGAGAACGGAGGTTACTTGTTCGCCTCCTTTAAGTAACGCCTCGTACTCAGATGCATCTAGCTTGTCGTCGACGTTAGTTTTACTTTGATGGGTTCCGTATCTTTCGAAGAGCTCCTCGTCGGTGTATCCGCCTCCGACCTCGTAAGGGGCGCAGAATTGAACTAGCT
Source organism: Moricandia moricandioides (assembly GCA_905132885.1). Taxonomy (NCBI): domain Eukaryota; kingdom Viridiplantae; phylum Streptophyta; class Magnoliopsida; order Brassicales; family Brassicaceae; genus Moricandia; species Moricandia moricandioides. Next base: position 9,816 of record CAJHQQ010002603.1, read on the forward strand.
GCTTTGGTTTTTGGGTTTGCTTTGGACGGAACGAGCAAAAGGGTAAAGGAGATGAGGAGATTATCGACGGAGTCAGAGACTCTCTTCTTGAAGGTGATGGGGAGGAGTGAAAACGAAGGTGAAGAGATTGTAACATAGTTTGAGGTTCTGGGTTTAAGCAAGGGAAGGAGGAGATAAAGATGAAGAGTGGAAGAAGACGACGAGGATAAATGATAACATAAAAATTAGAATAAAAAATAATGACAAAATAATAAACGCCGTCTGTGGGGATCGAACCCACGGCCACGGGATTAAAAGTCACGCGCTCTACCACTGAGCTAAGACGGCTTACGTGACCTATTATTATTAGGATACTTAATATTAAGAAAACAACGTTTCAAATAATAAAAGATTGGTTATTAATATACGTTTGATACACAAAATCAGATTTCAATTATGAAAATCTTCAGAAGTGATCAGCAACCATGTGAAAGAAGCATGGATGGGGTCCAAATGACATTATGGTGTTTTATCATTCTTATTAGAGGTTGAGTGATCATATTAACGATGCCATGTAAATCTTCACTTAATGGATGTTAGTTTTATTGATTAACACATAAGATGAAAAGCCACGTATTCATTTTATACTTGTAATCTATCTAACCCTGATTCAAGGTAATTTAATTTTATTGAAGTGAGCAAGCAACAAAGCTTGGTATTGGCTCAATTATTACAAAATATCTCTTTATTTCCCATTCACTATGTCTGGCACATGCTTTATTTCCTAATCTTCTTTTAGGTGTAGCTTTATAGTACACCATTGCAATCAAACAGTTTCTCCATGCCTATTTATAACACACACGTTATCTTATAACTATGGTTTTTCTATACAATTATTAGTAGTTGGGGGTAGCATCAGACCACCTATGTCTCGTTAGAATAATCAGATCTGTTCTCGACTTTAACTAGCTAAAAGAAAAAACATAACTCATGCACTTAAGTGTTTTTTTTTTTTTGCTTTCTTCACATATGTAAAACTTATTTTAAAAGAACAGTTAGATGGAGATTTTGCAACATTTCTTACATAAAAAGTGTGATTGGTTGTCAAAATAACGATAACATTTGAGTTTAAAAAGATATTTACTTTGTTTTAGCTACACAACACCAAGTGAAAATTTCCTAGTTATATTTTGCTGATCACAGTTATTTAAGAGTAAAATCATTTGTTTCTTTTTTTTTGCAAAAAAAACCTCATCTTGTTTCATTGAAGAAAAAGTGTTATTTGGATTCAGTTTTATTTTATAATTTTCTTCTTCTTTTTCTATTTTAAGTTACATTTATTTATTCTATTATTTACAATCACAGCCAAAATAGTTTTTTGAATTCTTAATAGTCCCAAAAAAAAGTTAAAGTCAAATAGGTTTGAACTTAATGAACTGGTTTGAATCCACCTTTGGGTGAATAACCAATTACTCAAAACGACCGTTACATTTGGCTCCAACTAGTAATTAGCCGTACAATCCCGAACTTACCCTCATAAGAATCACGAGGAGTAGCAGAATATAAGGGGTATAACCGCCAATTCATTAAAATCTCAGACGACAATACGGGCCCCGCAGCGCAAGTGAGATGGGCCCTCACAGGTCACAGTTTCTCGCCCAACACAAATAAAAAAGGTGATTACGAAATTTTAAAAACGCAAAAAGCTCAAAAGGGCAATTTCGTCATAATTTTGAATTTCTTTTCTCTTCCCCTTCCCACTGCCAGCTCTGCTTAGCTTCTCTACTTCTTCTTCTTCTTCTCCGTTTCAAAGTTACAGAGGAGAGAACGGAGAAGACGATCACGTCCCTTTTTGGAGAACGATTGGGATTAGCTCTGATAAGTAGAGAAAATGTCAGGTTTCGTCGGGATCCTCGTATCGGATCCATGGCTACATAACCAATTCACGCAAGTGGAGCTCCGGAGTTTGAAATCTCACGTATGTATCTCCGATCTCCATGAGAGTCTGGTATGCTTTTTGATTTCTCATTGATTTTCGATCTGATTCTATCAATTCTGTTAACAGTTCACGAGCATGAGGAGGGAGAGCGGGAAGCTTACGGTGTCAGACCTCGCGTCAAGGATGGGGAGATCAAAGGTCGTCGGAGATCAGAACCTCACCACTGAAGAAAGAGCGTCTCTGATCCAAAGCTTCCATCCGAACCTCAACGATGAAGTCGATTTCGAGTTTTACTTGAGGGTCAGTATCACAGATCTTTTGTGTTGGAAGATTTCTACTGATGTCAATGTTCGTAAAACCGCTAGGCGATAACTAGGAGAGTATTAACGGATGCCTAGGCTTTGCTTAGACCGATCTTTATTAGAAAAACCAATTTAAAAAGATTTGTTTCATCATATACAGAACTATCAATGTTCAAAAAATCGCTAATCCGTAATTAGGCAGTTAAAAAAGTTTAGAGGACTTTTAGGTGATGTTTCGCCGTGCCTATGCACCACCTAAACCGATTTCTTGAACATGAGGTGATGTAATTGCTCATTTTTGTTGTTATTTGGGATGGAAACTTGCAGATTTATCTTAACCTTCAAGCGCATGTGAACGCCATAATCGGAAGTGGAGTGAAGAACTCATCTGCGTTTCTCAAGGCAGCTACAACCACTTTGTTGCATACCATCAGTGACTCTGAGAAGTCCTCTTACGTGGCTCATATCAATAACTACCTCTCTGGAGATGAGTTCCTAAACAAGTACCTCCCTATCAACCCTTCCTCTAATGATCTATTCGAAGTGGTGAAAGATGGTGTTTTACTTTGGTAAGGCTTTCCTCTTCCTTACTCAGATTCTATGTTTTGATGAATCTTTTTTTTTGATGGTATAAATGTTATGGCTTGATCTTTGATGTGGTGTAGTAAGCTTATAAACGTGGCGGTTCCTGGGACGATTGATGAAAGAGCTATTAACACTAAGAGTATGCTTAATCCATGGGAGAGAAACGAAAACCATACGCTTTGTCTTAACTCTGCCAAGGCCATTGGGTGTACTGTGGTTAATATAGGAACTCAAGATATCATTGAAGGAAGGGTATGTGAATTAGATATCAGTATCCATTCACATTTCCTGTAATGGTTATGAGTTAACACTTTGGTTTCTCTCTTTCAGCGTCATCTTGTGCTCGGTGTGATTTCTCAGATCATCAAGGTGAGTCTCTAATGCTGCTACTGCTGTTTGTTTTTGAATAAGACGATGTGTGATTAATCTTTATTGTTACTGTGATGTTCAGATACAATTGCTAGCAGACCTAAACTTGAAGAAAACTCCCCAGCTGGTGGAGTTGGTTGATGATAGTAAGGTAAATACTACTCGTTGTCCTGTTGTCTAAAACAAACATCTCCCTTATAAATAATGGCTTTGTACCAATTTTTGGGATCAACAGGATGTGGAAGAGTTGATGAGTTTACCACCTGATAAGATCTTATTGAGATGGATGAACTTCCAGTTAAGAAAAACTGAATATAAGAAAACCGTCACAAACTTCTCCTCGGATGTAAAGGTATTCCATAATATCAAGTTATATATATATAAGTTCTCCACTTGTTCATACAAACTTTGTAGTAAGTGCTCCCTAGAATTTTTTTATAGTAAGATGCACAAGGCTTATGATATGGTTTTCTGCAGGATGCTGAAGCTTACACTAATCTATTAAATGTCCTAGCACCAGAGCACAAGAACCCTTCAAAATTAGCAGCCAAAAACCCATTTGAGAGAGCAAACAATGTTCTTGAACATGCAGACAGAATGGGGTGCAGGAGATACTTGACCGCGAAGGATATTGTTGAAGGTTCCCCGAATCTTAATCTTGCTTTTGTAGCACATATTTTTCAGCACAGGTGAAAGAAACACATAGTACAAGTCATAGAGAACCTTTAAGTATATCCACCATTCTGTGAAGTTTAACAAATGAGAAACACATGATTTTCTTTTCGCAGGAACGGGCTTTCAACCAAAACAAAACCGATATCTTTTCTGGCCGATGACACTCAAATATCAAGAGAAGAAAAAGCCTTCCGGTTTTGGATCAACAGCTTTGATGGTTCTGTGTACATAAATAATGTCTTTGAAGATCTAAGAGATGGGTTAGTATTTCAGCATTGAGTACAAAATATTGTTAAGTAGAGCGTGGAATGTATTTTCAACTGAGTTCTGATTTTGGCAACAGGTGGATACTGTTGCAGACACTGGACAAGGTGTCTCCAGGAATTGTAAACTGGAAAATAGCAAGCAAGCCTCCAATCAAATTGCCATTCAAGAAAGTAGAGAACTGTAATCAGGTAGTGAAATTAGGGAAGCAGCTCAAGTTCTCTTTGGTTAACATCGCTGGAAATGACATTGTTCAAGGAAACAAGAAGCTCATACTAGGTACTTTCCCAATCTTATGTTTTGCGTGTTTATGAATGGTGAACATTAATAATGAAACATTAAAAAAATCTTGCAGCATACTTATGGCAATTGATGAGATTCAACATCCTGCAACTCCTTAAGAACTTGAGATCCCATTCCAACGGCAAAGAAATAACAGACGGTGATATATTGGAGTGGGCAAATGCTAAAGTGAGAAAGAACGGAAGTCAAACCCGTATGTACAGTTTCAGGGTAAGTACTCCTCCTTGTTAGTGAGGGTGCATAGACAAGTACGACCTGTGTTGGTGACAAAGGATGTCTGAATATGACAGGACAAGAGCTTGTCCGATGGAATTTTTTTCCTGGAGCTGTTGAGTTCAGTGCAGCCAAGAGCCGTAAACTGGAGTCTTGTTACAAACGGAGTAACTGGTAATTTAACTGTTAAAGTTCATATGTTTATGTGTGTTTTGAGTAATACTTATTTTAATAGTGACACTTGCTAAATACAGATGAAGAGAAGAAGATGAATGCTACTTACGTGATTAGCATAGCCAGGAAGATGGGTTGCTCCATATTTTTACTCCCAGAAGACATAACTGAGGTACTTCGATACCTCTCTCTCTTTCTTTTTTTCCACTTAACAATGTAATCGCTTAATAATATCAAAAGATCTAATATATATTATGTACAACAGGTGAATCAGAAGATGATTCTGACATTGACGGCGAGTATAATGCACTGGACTCTCAAACAACCTCTTCATCTTATTAAGCCTACCGGATCTCCCGATAGCCACAGTGGAAATCTACTCGACGACTCTACCTCGGATTCTTCTTTAGAATAACTTATGTTTTGTTCCATGGTGAAGTTTATATATATTTCAAAATTCTATTTATGATGTTATAAATGATTCCCTTGAATGTTTTCTATGGGTGGAAAAACAATATTGGAATTATATAAGTGTTTGATACCTCCTTGAATGTGTATTTCACTATTTTGTATATGTTCATTTACTTGTTCACCTTCACATCCAAATATTGCAAACTGTAAATAATCTTATTGGGATAAAAGAACATGATTACAAAATGGACACATATATATCATACAATAGATTATGTATTATGTTACAAGGAATAGAGATGCATGACAAAGTACAAAACAAAACATTCAGTCAAGTAAAACCCTCCAACATGTGTTCTTCTCATCTAACTTGGGCTCACAGCACTCTCTCATTGTCACTTCAAACAGAGTGATCAAAGCAATCTGGGAAAGAAAAGAGCATCTGACCTCAAATGGAAGGTGTGTCTGTGTCTTCACATGAGCAGCTAAAAGTTTCTAACTTGTTTACTGTAAACATATCTTCACAATGTTTCTTCCAACACTTTAATAATCTACTTCATAGAATTGCAACATAGATGACTGAATCTGCACACAAGAATCATGGAGATATATATACACATTAGTATAACAAGATCAAGATTACAGACATGGCAAGTTCCCACAAAATCTATTACAATGCCGACAAGTTCCAGCCAAGACACGCTAAAATCAAAACATTTACCTTATTATCCCCACGAAACTCAGCTTCCTTCTCAACAGCCACACAATCTCTCGGAGTTTCGAACAAAGACATGGAGTACTGCTTACGAACAACTCCAACATCAAAGTATATAACGCCTGAGCTTGGTATGTCCACACGGATCCCTTTAACAGGAAACCACAGGAAGAGATCCTGCGCCGATATACCCGACAAACCTCCGATGCTTCCGTAACCTATCGTTCCCGTAATGTTGGCTTCGTAATGCAGCTCACTCTCGTACTTAGCCTTGCAAGATTGGTTTAACCAAACCGAGAACTGTCCTGTCTTCACGTCAAGGTTGAACTCCTTTACGCCCTTTGGTAATAGTCCCATAGGTAACGCGTGTGCTCTAAGGACGTCGTATATTGAATCATTCTCGGCGAAAACAGGGATCGAGATCGTAGCGGTGGCGATGAGTAGAAGCTGAAGAACGCGATGCATAGCTTTGTTATCTCGATCTTGTTAAAGATTAGGGTTTAAACTGTGGAGGAGAAGAAGAAGACACTGACAGAGTAGATCGGAATTATTGAAGATGTGATAAAAAAAACGAAGCAATCAATAAGATTACGACACGTGTTGTATAGAATGTGAGGGTACATTTATGATCTGTCTGGTCCGAAGGATGATTGGGCCTGGATGCTGGAAAATTTAATGGACCGTGTCGGATGGAAAGTGTGTTGTTGAAATACAACACGCTCGTAAACTGCGCGTGGGAAACAAACGCGACGTCTCTAATGCTTGGTTAGATGAGCCGGTCCTTGTGGCGCGTGATTACTACTGGTCAGTTTCTAAGAGAAGGGGAGAAAGCTTATTTTAACAAATGGAATCAAACAAACCTGTAAAACTAAAATGAATTGAGAAATAGAATGATCAACAAAAAATAAAATATTATTCCATAAATTTTTTATTTTTTTATTCATTACTCTGTTTTTTATTTTAATTTTGAGTAAAATAAAGTAAACTATAGAGTGGAGATAAAAATGCTCTAATGTTTTATAACCTTTCTCAAGAACCACATAGTGACTCATGTTTCCTTGAAATCGTTTTGGTTCTAGGAACAGTGGAAATGGTATTGGGGAGACCATGGTATGTAGGTAGTAATTCAGTGTTTGGGATTAAAGGAAGATGTTGCTGAGGAAATAGAAGCAGCTAAGTTTAGTTACCAAGGGATTTGAGATGAATCCTCTTGATCATTGTTGCTGCTCTTTATGGAATCTCAAAAGGAAATGATCAAAATATTTTACAGTTTTTTTCGTCTCAATAAGGTTTTCTCTATGATTTTATAAAAAAATTCGTTTTTTATGTTTCTATAAGGACTCACTCAACAAATCATGATGTAAAGTTGCTTCTGTAACTTTTAAAGAGTTTCACTAGAGCCACAGAGCTGTGACTAGCATTTTAGATGTCATAAACAAATAATAATATTGCCGAGTTTTATCCACAATTCCAAATGTAATTTAAAAAGCAAATAGTAAATTTATTTCTACACAATAATTACTTAATTATTCATTTCGAAATATATAGAATAATAGAGTTATTACTCTCAATCATTTAAAATTTGGTTAACTGCCATAAAGTAGACAAAGTATTTAACAAAATAAAATAGAACCGGTCTAATTTTCTACAAATAAATTAAATTACAAATAAAAATTTATTTCTCCTATCAACATAAATAAAAATATAAATAAACATTTCTTTTATCAGATTAAAAGTTATTAAAGATGATTAAGCTCTGAGCTCCAGTTCAATGAAGATGATGATGAGAGAAAATGAGAGTTAAAATTTGTTGAAGAAATGTAACTGTATATTCAACTTCTTAACGTAACTGTACAAGTGTGAATCCCAGTTTAATCATATGTACATAACGGTTTAATAATTCTATTAAATTGGAAAGTGTTAAACTTGAAATCATGCAAATCAGCTATGAGAGGTTCATCGTCGATATTCATCATCACGCTAGCTATCATGTCTTTTATTAATTAAAGCTAAATTAATTTGTTGACGTAGTTTGATACCGTAATCGAATGTTTCATTTGTTTTTCCTTAGTTAGCACGGCTCTGACTAAGATTCCAATGTTATTTAAAGAAAAAATACAGTAGTTTTGCTGAAAGTAAAATCAAACATGCAAAGTGAGGTAACCACAAAGCGGCCGTACACAATGACGTTTACATATATTAAGGAAATCAAACCAATATAACAACGCATGACCATTATATTTCTCAAAAAAAATAAAAAAAATGCATGACCATTATCCCAAATTCCCAATTAGCTGATATATTATATAGCCCACTTTCTGCAATTATCTATTTTATTAGAAGTAGTGGAGGTAGAAAAATGTTTTTAAATTTACTGGTCAATAGATGACAATATATATGTTTATATCCCTAAACCGTTTTACTAGAAAAAGACAATAACGAATATACTACTACATTTTAAAACTAATTACGTTAGTTTGTAAAACAAACCTATTGAATGTCTTTCAACCAGACTTTTCTCAAGCACTACATGCATTATACAATATATGTTTTAGCAAAAAAAAAAAAAAATCTCAATACCATTTAAACCACCTACATGCATTAACCTTTATTCGATTTTGACGAAAGTGCGCAGATGAAATTCATATCCTGCTAAACTTTCAGACAAGTCTTCATTGTACAACCAAACTTTCAAAGCAGTTAATTTTCACAACACAGCCAACCGATTCAAGTTTGCTAGGTTTAAGCAAACCACTATGCAGTTTATATATATATATATATATATTTACTACTCTTAAGGGATCAAATTGACTAGAGGCTACATACTACACAATAGATATCCACATGCTACTAGATAACGTCTAGGTGAACTAAACTTTGAGAAAACTACAAGACTTTTCAAAATATATATCCTTTAAACTTTTAAATTATTTGCTCGTTTATATTATCAAATATCACGTTCCGCATTTAAACTATTGATGACAATTATTTCTTGTTACTCTATCATGGATTTTTTATCACGAAAAAGAAACACGATTGTCTAGTTTATTTATTTTTTCCATGTTGACCATATCATTAGTTATTATTTTTAATTTAGCATTCAATTTCATATACATATAAGGTTGGTTAATCGGTTATAATCTGGCATCTAGACATCAAAATCATTTTTATATATCTTGTTGTAGTGGTAGCCGTTGCATTGACATCTTCTTACATATTAGCGTGTGTAACATATCTATAAATCCAAAATGTCAACCCTAATTCCCTATATATACTTGTTTCTTCTTCTTCAAGGCATATACATATCTCTAAACCTTAAAACTTTCAAGGAATCGAAAACAAAAACTCTCAAGAGATGGATAAGTGTCTTCTCCTCTGCCTCCTTTTGTTTTCTGCTTATAGTCACGTCTCGGCTCACTATTATCCACCCAAAAATACCCTAGTGTCAACCGTGACCAAGAACACCATCTTACCTATCTTCACTTTCACACTCAACACAAACGAAGAATACTTCATCCATATCGCCGGTCCCTACCTCGTTCGCAGCTGCAATGATGGTCTCCCTCGTCCCATTATCCCTTGCGGCTCCTCCACATGTGCTCTCACTCGTAGAGTCAGCCCTCACCAATGTCCTCCTCCTCAAAACGCAATCATCAATGGAAGATGTGCTTGTCAAGCAACAGCCTTTGAGCCGTTCCAACGTCTATGTAACTCAAACCAATACACCTATGGAGATTTTGCCATGTCTTCTCTAAACCCTAGATCTCCCTTGTTCACGTTCAACAACGTGAAGTACCTTTGCATCCCCAAGCCGTTCCTCCGAGACTTCCCTCCTGGTGTTTTGGGCCTTGCGGGGCTTGCACCCACGGCTCTAGCCACATGGAACCAGCTTACTCCACCTAGACTCGGACTCCAGAAGAAGTTCGCGTTGTGTCTCCCTTCTGATATGAACAAAGGTGCTATTTACTTTGGAGGAGGTCCGTACAAGCTCGGAAACATTGATGCAAGATCCATGCTCACTTACACTAAGTTGATCAAGAACCCTAGAAGACTCAACAATTATTTCTTGGGCCTCAAGGGTATTTCCGTCAACGGGAGAAAGATCTTGCTTGCCCAAAACGCTTTTGATTTCGACGGCAAGGGTGACGGAGGCGTGACTCTTAGCAGCGTAACGCCTTTCACTACGTTACGTAGCGATATATACAAAGTCTTTATTAAAGCATTCTCAAAAGCCACGTCGGATATTCCACGTGTCAATAGCACAACACCTTTGGAGTTTTGTCTGAAGTCAACGGAACATTTCCAAGTGCCTCGTATCGATCTGAAGTTGGCTGATGGGAAGGTTTGGAAAATGTTTCCTGCAAACTCGATGAAGAAAGTCAGTGATGACGTGGCTTGCTTGGCTTTCCTCAACGGAGGAGATGCGGCGGCGCAGGCGGTTGTGATCGGAATGCATCAGATGGAAAACACTTTGTTGGAGTTTGACGTTGGGAGATCTGCTTTGGGATTTAGCTGTTCTTTGGGTTTGGTCAATGCTTCGTGCGGTGACTTTCAAACAAAGCCATGAGAAAGTCAAATGAACTTAATGGTTGTCATTCCCTTGTGATTGTGATTGTGATTGTGATTGTGTTTGTTATTGATTATTGTTTTGTAATTTTCTTCTCAAGTGTATGTTTAAAAATATTTGTCAATAAAGAAATGGTTAAATTGTCATATACAATAGCATGTTGGGCAAGTGAAACACCATAACTGCACCATGTGGTCGTAAATTTTAAGGGTCAATTGAGTTATTATACAATTTAGATTGAAGTTAAACCTCTTGTCAAGTTGGAAAATCTAATCATTAGGATTTAAACATCATTAATATGATATTGGCATTCTTAGCGGAAACTCAATTTAAAGCGTTGGAATTAGGTGGATACAATATACTATCATATATGGGATTCTGATCTGATTTGAGACTATTTGAAAAATAAGATATCATAAAGAAAATTTGATTTGGACCGGTGATGAAAAATATTCTTGACTTTTTTATTTGTAGATATGGTTGCATTATAATAGTATGCTGTGTTTCATAAAAAAATGGTTGCATTAATAATATATACATGTAATTCATTTATTATGGAAACTAATACTAAGATAATATATCATCGGGTTATCATTTATGTAAAAGAAACTCCTAATCTACAATTATAACAAATTGCTACTAAGTATTAATCCCCACCATGAGTAGAGTGAATTTTTTGAAAACATCTAAACTATTAAAACTGAAGTACATTTAATACTTAACCCTAACATTTCCTAAATAATTACTATTGAATGCCACTAATATTATCTCTATATCCAAACACTAATTCTTAATAAGAAAAAAATAAATTTGGGGTAAGCCCGTTAACAATCTTTATCATTATAATTGAATACTTCATAAAAAAATGAATATGTATTATTCAATTTTTTTTTAATAAAAACAAAATTATACATATATATAGCATTAAATTAGTTTTATTTTTATTCATATTCATATAAGCTACCAACTATATTTAAACTATAAAAAAAGATAATAATGTTAATAATTTTTTTATTATAATCTGAACTTATTAATTTACAATAACAAAATCATGTAATTTTCCATAAAAATTTAATGACTAAAATACATACTAATATTTATTATAAATGGTTATATATACAAACAAATACAATGTATTATCATTTGTAAGATATATATCTAATAAAAATAACTAATGTAATTTATAAATAATAAAAAAAATTAATCAACATATAATACATATATACAATTAGGTCTAGGACGGATCAAATATCTAGGGTGTTCTAGGATATACGGATTCGGATATGCATTTGTCGGATTCGTAAAATTGTTATCCGGATTCGGATATTTGAGGTTATAATATTCATATTAAAATCCAAATACACGCATACATCCGAACCTGTTTTTTTTAATTTAAAATAAATTAAAAACTAACTATTAACCATCTATTTAGTCTATTTAAAATTATTATTTAAAGAGCTTAAGAATCATTAAAATTTATTAAAATTAAAATTTTAGTTATTTTATATAAAAATATATAATATACATAGATAACTATAATTAAATTTTAAATATGTATATATGGATTTGAATATCGAGACTTAAAATTTTGCTATCCGAATTTATAATTGGATCAATCGAATCCGTATAATTATTATCATGATCCATGAATATCCGTTTTTCGAAGAGGATAAGATCCATAATCGGGTAACGAATATTGAATATTAAGTTCAAGTCATATATACAATTGTATCAAACAATTACTTAAAATATTAAACATTCACAAAAATAACACCCGCGCGGATGCGCGGGTCAAATACTAGTAATTTTTAAATTTAAAACCTTATGCTTTTATTTTATAGTTAGAGAGAATGAATATAATCAACAGAACGACATACAGTTTCTTTTACAATGATTATATATTACTCTCTTCATTATTGAATAAGTGTCACTATGACATTTTTTACACAGATTAAGAAAATGTATGAAATATATGTAAATTATTATTAATTACATCTCTTTGACCAATAGTATTGTAGATAAATAAAATTATTTATAAAATCAATGCAGTTTGCAATTAATTTTCAGCTGAAAGTAAGTATAATTTGCATTGAAATTGTAAAGTGACACTTTTTATAGAGCAAAAAAAAAATGGTTAGAATGACACTTATTATAAAACAGAGGAAGTAATAAAAAAATAGTTGAGATTTTCCTACAATTTAGTGATATATGAAGTTATTTAAACTAATAATTAAGTAATTTATAATAAATAAGTTATAAGTTACATATTTTGTTATTGTGTATAATTTATAATCGTAAGTTAGTTTTATATGGATGTTTTATCGTTAAGCAATAAATAACATTTTTATTTGTAATCAAAATTTGAAGAAAACTTCGATAAAAGTTCATTTTAAAGTTTTATTTATGAAAATATTTTTGAAATTCTTTGAAAGCTTCAGTTTAAAATTAATGCATATGTCAAAAGTTTTTAGAGGAATATGTTACTAGTGTGAACATATTGAATTATAGTAAATTTTTAGAAGTGTTCTTCTTGTGTTACGTTAACTTAAAAAAACACTTTTGGTGATGACACGCATGTTATTAGTACCCAAACATTAAAATAATTTTCTTTTAATATTTAAGAGATGCATAAATAAAAGATAATATTTGAAGATGATGGGATTTTATTTTTTCAGTTTCATATATAATCGTTATGTTATTTCTAGTATCTCTTGACTGATTGAACATTAACAATATAATTCTTATTATCCAATCAATAATTATTGGAAAAATAATTAGAATAGCATTTGAAAACTATAAATAGTCTCCAAATGTTATTTGCTTAATGCTTTCATATGAAGTATTATAAAACATTTTCATTTATAATTTACAATTTTTTTTCAAATTTTTAATTTTATATATAATTTATTTATTTAATAATATCCAAAATTAAATTATATTTTAAAGTAAAATGTAAATTGATTTTTTTTTTTTTAAAAAATAAATAATAATCCTTCATATTTAAAATATAATTATATATATAACTACATATTTAGTTATTTTCTGTAATTACAAAATTTAATCTACATATGGCTAATAAAATTTAAATAACCTAGATACCGCCATTTTTAGGTAATTGTTTTTTATAAGTATATAATGCATGCTGTTCACAAAAACAATGATTATTGATTCAAATAATAAGTAAACTTAAAATAAAAATATTGAGTTAGTGCTATTAAAACCAAAATCTTAAAAAAATGGAAATCATTATCATATGGGTAATCTTTTTAGTTTTTTTTTTTCTTATATCTTATTAAAATTCATATAAAGGAATTAAATGTCTGATATATCTACTTATTAAGAAACAAATTTCAGTCTCTTGACTTCTAGAATCTCTGTATACCATCAATGGACGTTAGACGTTTGACCATGTTTCTTCATGGATCATAATAGAGCATTTATTTCTAAAAACATTGAATACACTTGAACGAAGACCTATCAGTTTTAGTATGTATAGTAAAAATATATTTACATCCATTGTATATCTGCAAAGATGTAAAAGGTTTTATTCTTTTATGTATCCTATTCTGACTAATATAAAATTATATTTATATACATGCAGAGAATGAAAAAAGAGACACATAATCGTAAATGTTTAGCGATACATGCTTCAACCCTCTAATTTTTGTTCTTTTTCTGTTTGCTAACCGGTTGTCATGGGTGCAAACTCAATCTAATGGTTTACCTGTGGACACAAGCTTTACATTTCCTGGTCCTTTGCCTACTATACTTCCCGGTGAGGGAAATTTTGGTAAAGGAATCATAGACTTGGGTGGTCTAGAGGTTGCTCAAGTCACCATCTCCAACTCAACAGCACGTAGAGTATGGAGTACATATGAAGGAGGAGGAGACGACATGGGATTCAGCATCTTTGAACCTATAAATCTTCCTTCTAACTTCTTCAGACTTGGCTTCTATGCACAACCAAACAACAAGAAGCTTTTTGGTTCGATACTTGTTGCAAGAAGCGTATCTAAAACTAGTTTACTACCACCAGAAGACTACCTTGAAGTTGGTAACACTACATCGCTGAATATTATACAAGACGGGCCTGTCTATGTTTGGCAGCCGGTATGTCTCGATGGGTATAGAGCGGTTGGTATATTTGTTACTACTCATCCTGAGAAGCCACTTCCAACGCAACAATACACAAGTTGTGTTAGAGCAGAGTTTACGGAAGAGAGTGAAGCTGATGGATTGTTATGGGGGATAACAGGAGTTAGTGTTTTTAATTTGAGACCGATCATCAGAGGAACACAAGCAACAGGTGTGTACACAGGAACATTCAGTTTTAAAGGACTTATAAGTTCTTCTACTCCTCTTCCTCCTTTATTCTCCTTAAAAAATACAAAACTTAACGTGTCTTGCATGCCAAGCGAAGCTCAAACTAGGGTTTTGTTTCAAACCTATTCTCCTTTGATATATTTCCATCCAGATGAAGATTTTCTTCCTTCATCGGTAGATTGGTTTTTCACCAATGGTGCATTGTTGTACCAGAAAGGAAACGAATCAAACCCTGTCCCAATACAACCAAACGGTACAAATCTTCCACAAGGTGGTTCTAATGATGACTTGTTCTGGCTAGACTACCCCGTAGATAAAACCCTAAAAGAAAAGGTTAAAAGAGGAGACTTGGGGAGCACGAAAGTGTATCTACACATCAAACCAATGTTTGGTGGGACTTTCACCGACATTGTCGTGTGGATATTCTGCCCTTTCAACGGTAATGCCAACCTAAAGTTCCTGTTCATCAAGAGACTATCATTAGGGGATATAGGGGAACATATAGGAGACTGGGAACATGTTACGTTGCGTATAAGCAACTTCAACGGCATGTTATGGCGCGTCTACTTTTCTGAGCATAGTCGAGGAACGTTCATGGAGGCGTGTGATATAGAGTACGTTGATGGTGGAAACAAACCAGTGGTGTACTCGTCGCTTCATGGTCACGCAATGTTTTCAAAACCTGGACTCGTGTTGCAAGGCGATGGCAACAACGGAATAAGAAACGACATGGAAAGAAGTGACAAGGTATTGGACTGTGGTTTGGGTTTTGAAGTGATTGCAGGTCTCTCAGGCGTGGTTGAGCCACCTTGGATTAACTATTTTAGGAAATGGGGACCTAGAGTAACTTACAATATTGAGAAGTCACTTGAAGGATTAGCTAAGATTTTGCCGAGCTTTTTAAGGAAAATGTTGTTAAAATTTATTAGCAAGATTCCTGTTGAGATACTTGGTGAAGATGGTCCTACGGGTCCTAAAGTAAAGTTGTCTTGGACCCGTGATGAACAATATTCTTAATTTATTTTTGTTTATACCGGTAAAGTTAATTTTAAAAAATGGATTAGCAAAATAACAAATTTAATAAGAATAACATAAACTTTCTTTGTCTATTACGCAGTGACTAGGTCAATAATAAACTTGCTTTATCTATTTCTGTTTTAAAACCAAGAGGATTAGTTTGTTTTAATCTTGCATCAACTAACCTTACACTTTTTGTAAGTAAAGTGTTCCTGAGAAAATTTTGTATGGAACCAATCGAGTAATTTGTAAGCCAACCACGAGCCCATTTAGGGATCACTGAAAAGATCCCAAGGACAAGTTATAGATTGGTCCATACTCAATTTAGCAAACGAAGAAATTGCACCAAAACATTAAACAGTCTTGGGACAGAGTGCGTTTGCAGAAAGAAAAAAAAAACATATGAACCAAAAGAGAAAAGATTTGCCAGTAGATTAAGGGCCTGGATAATCATGAATTTTTAATCAGATCCAGGCGAGTGATACTGCCTATTTCTATTTCGCAAGGTTTGATTTTTTTTTATAAAAATTGACTGGATCATCATTATAGTCTTTGATCCAACCAAAGAAGCTGAACTTGCTTTAATGGAATAACATTAAGATATAAAACTCGTGAAACAAAACTGATTTAGCTAAAAAGGATGGAGACGAGAGGCGGTGTTAGAGAAGAGAAAGAGGAGAGTTTATATAAGGGTGTGGATTATTAGGGTTTGTCTGTTTTTATTCTTTAATAATTCAGAAAAATGGTTATGGGCTCATTCTTATTGTTAGCCCAAACTAAAAGAAAGCCCAATTAAAGTAAAAGAACCTAGCCCAATCAGAGTTCGAAATCTTATTCTACATCTACACAATTTAAAAACATCAACTGGTCTGAACATAAACGTAACACGGTTTATATAGATCAGACACGGACATACGAAGGTGCTCCTCGGAGAATCCATACGTTTGACCAACACTTGATCTAATTTTCGATGGGTAGCCGACAAAAAAAAAAAACATAACACGGTTTGAATCATATCACACTCGAACTCACACAAAAAACATGAGCATCTAAGAAACTTGTGTTAGAAGAGATGCTATGTACATTTTGCTATGTTTGAATCAATTCCTATCTTTCAATTAAGTTGAGCCATTTGCATTACATTCTCACCAATGGGGTTAGGATGAATAGTTCTCGCAAAGAGGATCCCAAAATGTAAAAGTCGTTGCGAGAGGAATAAGTTGACAGAGTTCATCAGATTGTCCCATTTGTCTCGGAGCCAGAGAATGAGAAGAACCACAAGAGCAAAAGCGAAAGAAACTCCAGTGATCATAAACAATCCGCGGAATCTATAAAGAGTTATAGGATTTGATGTATCATCTGCTGTGTATGGAAGTTGATTCTCAAACCATCTTTTCTCCATCTCAATAAGTCTATCACTCGTCCTAAGGTTCAAGATCTCCCTTGACACAAGAGGCACCAGTTCGTCGCCCTTTTGAAACATCTGAAAACATATCTTTTTATCAGCAAGTTAATAAAGAAGATGAATGAGTAAGGAAACTGATGTCTAAGGGATACATACAAAGCCGAAACCATTGGTGTTACATTGTGCCTTGACCATGAGAAACTCCCCAAGATTCTCTCCAAGGAGGACTTTTAGGTATGGCAACTCATCCACAATAAATGAGACAGTATTGTTCAACAAGGCTTGAGCATAATCTATTGAAGTATTGAGACCCTTTGTATTAGTTGGTCGGAATCTGGGACTAGTTAGGGCCATCTTTGCAATGAGGGAGCCGGAAAGATGCCCCACAAAATCTTCATTAGAGTTGAATCGTATCTGTTGCACCGTCATCATTGATGTCAAAGTTGCAGTATAACTTGTAGTCAATATGAGCACTGCAAATACCCAAACTGTAACTACAAATCTTGATAAGTTGTGTTGTAGTTTCTCCCCTGTCATAAATAGTAAGCAGCAGAAAAGTGAGAAACTAAGTAAAAGCATCACTCCATTCTCTTGTGACCAATATAAGGGGTTAACGTGCTATCTCAATTCAGGGAAGTGTATCGCGAATACATAGTCTCCATGGACATTTGATGCTCTGTGATAGTTCTCGTGGAGAAAATAGCACGTTAACCGCATATAAGACATGTGAAAAAGGTAGTACAATACTTACTATGAGCATAAACAAGTGTAGAGAAGCCAAACCAAAATATAACTCCTATCTGTTTCGGCCAAGAACCCTGGAACTCTTTGTTATCAGATCTTTCTATCAACCAAACTATAGTGCCCGTTAAGACGAAGAAAGCTGCACTTGTTATCCAAAGGTCTTTTTTTAGAGGATGGAAGAACACCCACATACTTGTCTCCTTTGGTGCTACAGTTCCAAGACCCATCTCGGTGAATGGCATTGTAAAATCAACATATATTGATCTATTGGCAGTGATTGTAATATCTCCCACAGCTGCATCATATTTGTCTTTCTGTGGGATGCAACAAAGAAATGATTCAGTTTCCACACACACTCAACATGAAAAGATACTTGTAATCATAAACTAAGCCATGGTTAGTAGTACCTGACTGTAAAGTGCATATGCAAGGTTGTTGTAGTTACTTCCATTGCGCCAAGGGATGAACTCCAGTTCATGGTTGAAAGGTGCAATGGCAGCCTGGAAGACTTCTATACAGAACCCTTCTGCAGTTGTAACATTTGTTGCTGAATCAGTCTCCACTTTCATCAGTCTTGGGAACCTGTTGCTAGATGTAACCAATACCCTCAGTTTTCGTCTTTCGCTTTCTCCTAGAGTGCGTCCTCTTGGAGTTTGAGCAGACCCACCAGGCCAGATTATGGTCTCCAACTTGTTATGAGTAGAAGATAAATGTCTCCTGTTGCTAAAACTACCATTAGAGTTCCAGAATCCTATTCTTCTCTCCCCTGATTCTAACAAATTCACAATCTCAAACTTGTCTGACAAGAATTTCTTATCCTTGACTTGGAAGTCACCACTCAAACCCTTAAACCTACACTCTGTGATAGCCTCAAGGAGAGTTGATGATGCATTTTCCATCCTTGTAACTTCAGATGCTCTCGCCATTGCCCATGCAACATCATGAGCCCATACACCAGAGATACTCAACTGAGTATTCTCCGACCAAACACCTTCTTCATTACCTAATGACTTCCTCCATCTCCAAGTGAAATCATGAATCTCTTTTGACATTGGAATGTAAGTCTTGAACCCAACCACGCCCTCCATTGCCTCTATTCCAAAACCACCACTAGTACTCTCATGGAAGATGTTCATGGTTTTAGCAGTGAGGATCCAAGCAAACCCTTCACCCATCATCCCCAGCTTCTCAGCACATGGGAAGATAAGATTTGCAACAAGCTCAGACAAGTGCACAACAAAGACACTCGTCCCCAAGTCCTTCAGCTTCCCTAACCGATCCATAACCATTTCCTCGTTAGAAGTCATTGCAAAACCAACTTTGGATTGTACACTAACACCATTCTCGTAAAAATGATCCACAATCTGTTGCATACTCTCTCTCCAGTCATCTTCATCCTCAAAAACAAGAGCAACACTCTTCCAACCAAACCCATTGATAAAAGCTGTGATCCCCTTTGCCTCAGAGGAAGAATCATGTGTTGCTTGGATCAAGTGACTGTATTTGCTCAATGAAGATGAGACAGGAGAGTTAAGTGAGATCACAGGAACCTTAGCTTTCTCTCCAATCTCCGCCAAGAGCTTCGTCTCCAGCAATGAACTTATGCAGATGATCGCCTCAACTCCTACAGTTTCCAGCAGATCTACAGCTGTTGCATTTGCAAAAGAATGAGTGAGTGGAGACAAAGGGTGAAGAAGAAGAAGAAGAAGAAGGTGGAAGAGTGGAGTATATGTTACAACCAGAAGCTAGAGCAAGGAGAGGCTCTCCCTGAGAGTTTCTGACTGAGAGAGAGACTCTTGTTTTGTAACCACTGTTAATGGTGTAAAAATCGGAAAGCGCCGTTGAAGCAGAGCTTCTCACTATCTTCCCCTCCACGGAACTCAAATTCAAAACCAATCCGACCCGGATCTTAACCGGTTCATGAACGGACACGGAGCCTTCCTCAACGTCATGGTTTTGACTTGAAGCTAAACAGATAAAGAGAAGCAGAACAAGAACTTGTTTATGAAATCCAAACCTTTCCATTAAAGAAAAGTTACCTATTACAAATCAAGAAGAAAGAATTTTTCTACTATACGAATGTTTATTTTTGTATTATATTCTTTGTTTTCTACGTTATCACTCTAAGTGATTTTTATACATATAACAGATTCTAACTCAAACCCATGCCGTGTTTTGTTTTTCCTCTGTATAATACAAAAATATTCCTTAAGTTCAAGATTCTCCATTGGACTGTATGATATAGCATTTGTCAACGAGTTCATGATCATTTATTTGGAGTTACAAATTCAAAAAGAAAATTCAGTTTGAGTTTCCCGACGTTGGCTACTGCTCTTTTGTCACATTATTTTATGGAAATTCAACAATCATTTTTATAATGATCCAGTCAAGGAAAAGTTAAGGGAAAGGATCAAATGAATAAATTTATAGTTCAACCAATATTAGCAAAAAAATAAAGACACAAAATACAGCATTTTTCAAGTTTGTAAGAAAAAAAAATAGATGTATTCTCTTCTGGTATTCTACGTATCAACCTGACTTGTTATCTAACGTTGTACCCCTGAAAAAAAAAAAAAAAACGTTATACCCCTGTTTTAGATTGTATTGTCGGAAAGAACTATTCAACAAGTACATAGAAGCCAATAAGTCAACGATATAAAAAAAATGTAGAAGTTGAGGAAATATTATTAAGTCGTCTCATCTCAATTCTCAAAAGTAAACTAACTGTTATGCTCGAACTTGGTCAACAGCCTTTACGCAAGTCAACCCGTTCTTCTATCACACGGCGCCTACTTCATTGGCTTATCTAACGGCCTTTATGGATGCTGGACATGCCCGATAAGCTTCTTGATTACATGAGCTATGGTTGAGTAATGTGGTGAAGCAGATGCGATCAGGGCGGATAAGCATTCGCTAACAGCAAATGTTATCCACCACTAAAACATGGAGCAAGTAAGAAAACAATACAACATTAAATATATAACTAATAGAAAATTCTGAGTTTTTTTGTTTTGTTTTGTTTTGGGTAGGGTTGATCCTTAAAAATACTAAAATCATCCGTACACAACAACATCAAAGGAAAACAACTAGTAGGAGAGGAAGGGGTTAAAGAGCTGCCACAAGTTAACACCATAGAAGAGAGTCACAGTCACATTCACCATCATCTTAGTGAAAGTAAGGAGGAGGAGGAGCTTGGTACTGATAGCAGTTTCCGTAGAAGTTCCCATGAGCAGCAGCGGGACTGAAAGTGTAAGTCTGAGGAGGAGGAGGAGCTTGTGCTGCCATGATTGGACCGGTAAGGAATGGTCTGTTGTCATACACATACTGCGGATACCTCTCAGGGATGACTCTACCATATCCTGTCTTGTTGTTATTGTTGTTGCTGTCAGTGACTCGGGGTTGAGCACCACGTGGTCGTTTTGTCTGAGGCTTTGTGGGTTCTGTTGCTTTCTTTTTCTCTGCTTTGGCCTTCTCCAGCTCGTGAATCCGTTTGTGAAGTGGCTCAACTGGGTACTGCTCTTCCAGGTTATGCTCTTCGACACACTTTATCACAGCTTTAAGACCTGTAAGCTCCCGCTCATTGAACTCATCCTGCATTTCGGACACATACAGTTATGTACGATAACCTGAGCTTGAATCTCGCGTCAGCAAGTTTTAGGATGCTTAATACGACTAAAGTAACAAATAATGAACACATCTGTTTAAAGTTTCAAAGGGTTTCAAGGTCTCAATTAAAAGATGACAGCTAACTGAACAGAGCTAAGAGATGTACCAAAGGGCCAAAGTGCCAGATGCTACAGAAAAAGGTAGCAAGTTCAATGAAAGATCAGACCAACACAGTCCTACATTTTCTCTTACAAGTAATGTATAATGCAGACATCAAGTAAAGGAACACTAGCCTGAGCGGTAGCAGATGCATTGTCAGGTCTGCCTTGGGAGGAAGATCTCTTTGCCTCAGTCAAGTAAGATTTAAGTAACTCGACAGGTGGGAACTGTTCTGTGAGTTGAAACGCAAATGCCAAGTTCACCGCATCAATGTGTTTTCCACTGTTCAGAAGAACTTCAATCACACCTGTAATAAACAGAATAGTGCACATCAATGGTTAAGACCAATGGTGAATCTAGATGTTTTGGATGTGCACTACAAATGTAAAAACATAGAAAACCGTGTCATCTAACCAACGAATCCAATTATTTACAACCTTCAGATCAAAATGTAATAACCTGTAAGACATATCTTTAGAATTAGAGAACAAACCAGGCATTTTTTCTGACAGTCCAAGAGAACGGCAAAGCTCAGCTGCTTGACGACGACGTGAAACCATTGGGATCAGCTTCAAGAGTTCATCCTCTTTAAACTCAGAAACAATAGCAAAAGTTGCCAGCAGTTGCAGGAATGCATGAGCCTCCAAAGAATTACCATTGCAAGCATCCATGTCAAGTGTTTCCAGCAGTGGATTCCATCCTTCGGCAATAGTTTTCGCCCTACGCTTAACACTTTCCGAGAGAACAGAAGCAAGAGAGCTGCGGTCAAGACCAGATAACAGTATGCTAAGACACTCCATCAACATGATACATGTCCTGCGCATTCCCAAGAGGTTAGCGTCTTTCTTTCCATCAGCTGTTGGTGCCTCAATAGGGTAGAATCCTTCCAACGAGTCCAACACTAAACTCGCCGGGTTTGCTGCAACCTTGAACGCTAGAGGAATCTCTTCCTTTAGTGATGCAAGGTTCTTGCGGTTGTCTGATACAAACTTATGGAGCCCTGTTGAGTCCATATCCCCACACAGTTTCAGTAACTGTGGATAAGCTTTCACCTCAAAATTTCCAATCACAGGTGAGATCTCAGCATCTTGCACAGTACCATCCGGATTATCATCAGCAGCAAGGGCATTGCAACATTCACCAATGGGAGTGTTGTTGTACTTATCCAACGCACTGTTTATAGCAAACACAGCTGCGTCTCTCTTCTTCTGAAGCCTTTCTAGAGACGCCTTCTCCTTGGCCTCAACAGCAGCCTGCTTTTTTTCAAGTAACTCTTGTGCTTTCCTTGTTTTGGTTTCGTATTCTTTTTCTTGATCTTCAAGCTCATGGAAGCGTCTCTTCAAGGACCTCTCAAGACCATGAAAATGCTCCTCAAGTTCCTTCCATTTCATATTAAGTGTTACAGCACGCTGGCTTTCAAGTTCAGCAAAGGCCTTCTGAAGCTGTTGAATCTTGGATGATGTAGAGTCCATGAGTGAAGCAACTGACCGAGTATCCTCCATCATGAAAGATCTAAAGAAGGTGGAAAAATAAGTATGAATTAAAAAGTCTTGAACAAATTAAAACCAGTATGAAACAAAAAAAAAAAGAATGGTTAAAAAAAAATTAAGATTCCAACAAAAGTGGCCAGGGAATCTCAATACTGAATACAATCACAGATTCACACATGTCAGAGCTACATGATGTTCAGTTTATAATAATAGAATTATTCAGATACAAGGTGTGGTTACCAATTCAAGACAAGTCCAGTCTCCAAGCTGCAAGTAACGCTCCAAGATATCCGCAAAGACGAACAACTAAGTTAAATAATCAAGACCAAGAGAATAAAAGATTAGCCAAGACTATGTAAGAGTCCAGTGACATCTTCACTTGTTACAGAAATTATAAGAAAAATGTAAAAAAAAAGACAGCTTTGTGAGCAAAACTGTACAAACCATAGTAGATGAGATGACTATGTAAGTGAAAAAACAACACGAGTTTTAGCAACCATACTCAATAATACATGGTAAAACAAAATGAGTTTTAGCAAAAAATTAGCAACACGAGTCCGATGATTTGAATGATTCTGTGGTACAGTACCTACTCAATCCATCACACAAGCAGTCTTCTAGAGCGAAATTCAAAGTCTTTAGCCAAAGCGAGCTACTTTTTGGGCAAAATCAGGAAACCCTAAAGAGGAAACAAGTATACCTGGAAAATATAGACGAAGTGATTCCTAATAGAAGAGATCAGAAGCACCTGAAGATGGTGGATCCATCTTGGAGCGATCGTGAAAATTTTAGGGTAAGTTGAGAGAAGAAGAGGAAAGTGAAATCCCTAAAGGCAGCGTGGAAGGAAAGAGGAAAGAGGAAAGAGGAAAGAGGAAAGAAGAAGCAAAAGTGATTTATAACTGACACTTTGCTTCGTTGTCTTTGTGTTTTTTTCATTTTACTAATGTAAGTTCGAGGCACGTGAGAGAGTGGTGTGGTGGCTCATTCTCTACCATCTGGCTCGACCGGAGTGGCTCGAGTCATGAAGTTGATGTGTCCTTTAAAGTTACAGCTTTGGCACGTGAGTTTGTTTGAAGCTGTCGGGAACTTTCACTTGCTTGTAATTTACTCTTCACCCTTTTTTATTTTATCTTCACTCTCTATGTTTTTTTCTGTTTGCCATTTTAAAAAAAAACTAAACTAGGATATTTTATACATGTATAGAACAAAAATTTCAATTAACCATGGCTCATATCCGAATGGATTTTCGGTTAGGTTTTCAATGTTACAAACAAAAGTGGTATGGTATAATCTACGGACCATCATATACTAAAATGAAATGATTTTTTTCAGGTCAGTCTATATGCCCAGAAAGGTAACTGAGACGGACTCAGTTGAAGCTCCTAAGAAACCATAGACTATAAGAGGTTATGGGCCTTATTGCAACCGTCCATTAAGCAGCATGTAGTGCAAGATTATCACCAAAGTATTTCTTGTAAAACTGATTAAAAGCCCAATTAAATTTGGGCAGCTTGAGCCCAATACAAACAGAAATTTTTTGGTTAGTTTGGTTTTAAAAATTTCGGTTCACAATAGATTACTTGATTTTCTTTAAAAAAATTATAACCAAATCATACAAAAAACCCGAATTGAACTAACCGAACTAACTAAATTTTGACCAAACTAACCAAATTTATTCTAAATTTTAACAAATATAAACCG
Source organism: Moricandia moricandioides (assembly GCA_905132885.1). Classification (NCBI taxonomy): domain Eukaryota; kingdom Viridiplantae; phylum Streptophyta; class Magnoliopsida; order Brassicales; family Brassicaceae; genus Moricandia; species Moricandia moricandioides. The sequence goes on from CAJHQQ010002603.1 coordinate 34,757, forward strand.
AAATCAAAATTTCCACTAGAATTTTCAAAAACCGAACTAAACAAATTTTATTTTTGGTTAATCTAGTAAGTTATGTCAAATCGAACTAACTGAATATTGAATTACCTGAACCGAATAAACAGAATAAACCGAACCAACGTGCCTAACTAAATGTGTTAAAAAATGGTTTTGATTCTGGTTCATTCTGTGAAGATTCTTGGTTGGATAGAATTGATTTGGTTTGGGTTAATCCCGGTTTACCCTCCCTCTCATCTCTAAGTCTAACTAATTAATAAGCAGTTAAAAGGAAAGAAAGGTAAAAGCAAAAGAAATGTGTTGATCATGAGACTCTCTTTCTCTCTCTCAAGTTAAGCTTATAAAAAAAAGAGTCGAAGCTCCTCCAAAGTCAAGGGATCAAATCAACCAATACCCTTCCTTTGATTGATTCTTCTTCTTCCTAAAATCAAAAAAATGAAGTCGAGTTCACCAAAATGCATCCCCGTCGTCTCCACCTTCGCCTCACCGTTCGACGTAACTCCACCGTCATCTGACTCAACCCGTAAGCCTCTGAGTCTATGGCCTGGTATGTACCACTCTCCCGTAACCATCGCTCTATGGGAAGCCAGGTCCAAGATCTTCGAGTCTCTTCTCGATCCTCCTAAAGACGCGCCTCCTCAAAGCGAGCTTCTCACCAGGTCCCCTTCCCATAGCAGAACCACCATCTTCTACCCTTTCTCCACTGATTACATTCTCCGCGAGCAGTATAGAGATCCCTGGAACGAGGTCCGCATCGGCATCTTGCTCGAAGATCTCGATGCTTTAGCCGGCACTATCTCCGTCAAGGTATCGCTATTTTCCTTCAATTGGTTCGTTTAGGTTGGAACGGTTCCGCTATTTTAGTTTTGCGGTTCTAGAGATTTGGTAATTTACCAATTTCGGATTAGTTTTAGTTCGGTTATTTTGGTTTTGGTTTTCGGTTTAGGTAACAAAATTAAGAACCTGCTAACACTCGAAAGACACTCGTTGTAATTCGCTTCCGGTTCGGTTTGGTTCGGTTCGGTTCCACTTTTTCGAGAACGTTAATTTGGATTTTCTAGGTAATTCGGGTTGTTCGGATAAAAGAATCCAATAATTCTAAATATTTTGGAATTAGTAATTCATATTTTCGGGTAATTCGATTTATGAATAGTATTTTTGAGATATAACTAAATATAGTTGATATTTTATGTATATAATTTGTATCTAAAAGTTCAGATACTCATTCGGTTCCGGTTCGGTTTCGATTTATTGATTCAAGAGATAAAAGATCTGTTTGGATATTTATGAAATTCGGTCGGGTTCTTTAGTTCCGGATAAATGTGCCCCTGGCTTCGTTGTTTCTGTTTTGATGCGAGTTTGTTTGAATAAGTATGTGCCGTTGATGGTAGTTTGGTTGATTAGGTGCTTTTTCATATCAAATTGTTTTAGCTTTGGGGTTTGTGATCTTATCGTCATCAAGTTGCTATCTTTATACCAAAATATTGAATAGTTTTGTGTAACGTTTGTGATTCAGCACTGTTCTGATGATGATAGCACCACGAGGCCACTCTTGCTGGTTACAGCTTCTGTTGATAAGATTGTTTTGAAGAAGCCCATTAGTGTTGACATTGATCTCAAGATTGTTGCTTCTGTTATTTGGGTTGGCCGCTCATCCATCGAGATTCAACTCGAAGTTATGCAATCTGAACTCGGTATGCTTACATATTGTCATGTACTCGACTACAAGCATGTCCTGAAACTCACAACACTTGCTTCTGTTCTGTTGTTATCGTTTTCAGAAAATATTGAAGCTTCTCCAGATTCAGTTGCGCTAACTGCCAACTTCATTTTCGTGGCGCGTGACTCTAAGACTGGTAAAGCTGCACCTATCAACCGGCTTTCTCCAGAAACTGAGCTTGAAAAGCTTCTGTGTGAGGAAGCTGAAGCTAGGAACAACTTGAGGAAGAAGAAGAGGGGAGGTGATAGGAAGGAATTCGATCACGGAGAGTATAACAAGCTCGGAGCTTTGTTAGCTGAAGGAAGGATCTTCTCCGACATGCCAGCCCTTGCAGACAGAAACAGCATTCTTCTGAAAGATACCCGTCTCGAGAACTCCCTGATATGCCAACCGCAGCAGAGGAACATCCATGGCAGGATCTTTGGAGGTTTTTTGATGCACAGAGCATTTGAGTTGGCCTTCTCCACAGCTTATACATTCGCGGGTCTAGTGCCTTACTTCTTGGAAGTTGATCACGTTGATTTCCTCAGACCAGTCTGTCTCCAACTCACTTCTTAGTTCTTACTATCTTCATCTTCCTTACTTTCTTCTTCTGTGTCTAACTAATGGACTTGCATGACAGGTGGACGTTGGGGACTTCTTACGTTTCAAATCATGTGTGCTTTACACTCAACTGGATAAACTGGATTGTCCGCTCATCAATATCGAAGTTGTTGCGCATGTTACTAGCCCAGAGATTCGTTCCAGTGAGGTAAAATCCTAACTTGATGATGATAGTTTTACATCTTCATGGGCAGTATCTCGAACCATATAAAATTTGAAGCTCAAAAAAGTCTAGTTGAGGTCTCTGACTGTTGTTGCATATGATGTAGGTTTCAAATACATTTTACTTCAAGTTCACTGTACGGCCAGAGGCAAAGGCTAGAAACAATGGGTTTAAGCTTCGAAACGTAGTACCTGCCACAGAGGAAGAAGCTCGTCATATCCTTGAGCGCATGGATGCATAAAGCTTTGAACTTAAGCAAACAACAAAGTGTACACACATAACTATATGCAGTAATGGCCACGTGCAATAAAAGACTTTGATCCTTTGACCACAGAGTAACTAGAAATGTAGACGCGTTTCTAGTGTATCTACATTTGTTATTTATTAATAATTCAATCAAAGATTTGGCCTACCACATCCGATGCTGCATAAGACAATAAGTTGAACTAGCTGAGGTAACTACCAGAAGAAGAAACTCCAAATCTAGGCTTATGTATTGGGAGAAAATGGTTTCAAGTTGAGAATAATTACAATAAGAAATATCTTAAAATACAAACATATCTATGCTACTTCAAGATACTGGAAGATATTGCACATGTATCAGATAAAAATGAAGAGTTTTGGGTTTATATTTGATTGAAAACAAAGGGTATTTTCCACACGAACTACATAATCCGCCAAAAGACAAAACTTTGACCTGATTAAACGGCTAATATAAAGATAAAAATTCCACATAGAGAAGATGAAGGTAAAGAGATTATTGATGAAGCCAACATCATGTTTACTCTTCCTCACCAGCAGAGTTCAAAGCCTTCACTCGCTGGATAAGACTAGCTTTCCTCTCATCATAAGTCAGTTTCTTCGGGTTGTACCTATAATCATTATCCAAACTCAAATTTTCAGAAAAATGATTAAAGCAACCTAAATAAAGACGCAGAAGACAACAGAATTGACATGGAATAATGCAGAGAAGTCAACAATACTTACTAATCTCACGACATAGCGATACTTGGGATTGTTATACTTATTTGGTCTATTACAAAAGATCATGAACCTAAATTAAGACACAGCAGAAAACAGAATCAACATAGAAAAATGCAGAGAAGCCAACAATACATAGAGCAGAAACGTAGATGACAAGTAACTATATAGTTTACTAAATAACGTACCACGCCTTCTCCTGAACTTGACTTCGTATCTCTTGAAGTAAGACTGCTTCTTTTGGGGTTTCACAAACACCAAAAAGGATCAATCAAAACAAATGTGGCTCTATTTGAAAGGTGATACACTAGCTCTTGGTGATACTCAATCCAGAATCATCATATGTGTTGAATCACTACAAAGAACACTAGAATGTTTGAAGCAAAGGATGATTCACAGAGAAGAGAAAATGTAGTTACCATGGCTAAAGATGTTGTATTCTTTATTAGTTCTCTGTCAAACTTGTTATAAACTATATGGTCAAATCTCTCAAATAAACTTTTTTAAAATTTTATTACAAAAGAAACTTAAAAAAAAATTCAAATAGATGTTTTTATTTTAAAAAAATTAATATTTTTTTTTAATTTTAAATTTCACATCCAAAATCTCATCTCAACATTAAATCTATATTAATTAATTCAAAAGATATAAATATATATTTACAAATTTTAATAACGTTTATTTTGATCATTTTTTTCATATTATTTTGGTGACAATTTTTTATAAGTATATCTTATGGTATTTTCTCAAATTATATGTTTCTGTTACCATACCTGTTAATGCAAAAAAAAATAGTTCAAAGGAAAAAAAAAGCTTGGCGTAAATTGAATTAAATTTAAGTTGACTCAATTTTTTTTCCCCAACGCAAACAATTTTCAAAACCCATCTTCCTTAATACGCTTCTCCTCTTCAACACTATAAAATCGAGTTAACACACACACGCGCACGCACACTGTTCATCACTAGACGATTATTCAATTTCGAAATTCCCAGGGCGAAAAGGAAGAAGTGATGAGAAAACTGTAAGAAGAAGAAGACGATCATGACGAGATCGAAATCGCTTCCGATTAGGTCTTCGCGCAAGTCTCTCGATCCTTATCCATCCTCCGCATCTCTTCCCGTAATGCTCCTTCCCTTTTAAAATCGAAATTTTAGGTTACGATCTCCTGATGACTTGATTTTGAATCTGTCTTTGATAATCGAAGAATCGAAAAGCTTCTAGTAGTTTCCGTTGCTGAACTCAATCTGATAAGCATCTGATTCGATCGTAATATAGAAGAAACTCGTAAGCTGATGTATACTGTGTTTCGTTGTTTCCTCTCACAGGAAGAAGCTAATCAAAGAGCTGGTGGCTCTGGAGTTAGCAACAAACGCTATGCTCCACAGATTGGAAGTGGTGATGCTGATGTTGAGATTGTTAGAGATACTTTTGATGGAAGGGATGTGCCGCATAAGAAGCGTCACTGTCTTGGGACAAGTGAGACTGATAGAGGAGGATCACAGTCGTTGAACTTAGAGGCTTGCATCGTATGTGAAATTTCAGATGAATTGGTGACCAGGTGTTCTGGCACTGACTGTTTTCTTTCGTTTCACGCGGAGTGTTTGAATGCTGAGTTGGGTAGTAATGGTGGTGGTGAGGATCCTGCAAATTTCTATTGTCCTTATTGCTGGTTTAAGATTCTAGCAATGAGATCTATACGGTTGAAAGAGAAGGCCGTTGGAGCGGAAATGGCGGTGTTTAAGTATCTAGACAAAGAGATGGAAAGCAGGGGTGAGGGGAATGAGAGTGTTCCAAAAGGTCAAGAGGATACAATCTTATCATGTGGTGGAAATGGAAACAAAGAGGATTCAGTGAACACCACAGACATTGTAAGTGATCAAGAGTTAGAAGGAGAGAAGACTGCATATTCATCAAAAGTGGAACAAGTGCAACTTGGTGAGAAGGGATCTGATGAATCAAGAGGTAAAGACATGGTATTGATTGAGGAAACCGATCAATCAGAAGGGGAAAAGGAGAATTTTGAAGTGCATACTGATAAACCAGAAGACATGGAAGTAGATAAAGGGGTAGACGAGGTTGAAGGGTCAAATGTCGAAGAGAGGGCAGCTACAGAAAAATTTCAAGACGCTGAGGATGACGAAACAGCTGGAGATCAAACTAAAACCAATACAGGTGCAGGGAAAGAGAGAGATGTTACACCTTTTTTGTCTATGCAAGAATCGTTTTCAGGAAAAGAACACGATCAGGTCCAACAGAACGAGAAGCGAAGAAGAAAAAGACGGTTAATATTGAATGCTTTTGATAGTGATGTCTCATCAAATGGATCAACTAACGAGCCAAATGGAGAAGATGCATCTGAGAAAATGACTTCATTGGCTTTAGTAGTAACCTCCCCGTCAGGGAAGATGAAGAACCAGCAGAGAGAACATAGCAGAACAACCAAAGTGGATGACTCAAAAACAGTGAGGTTGTTCCTTTTTCTTCTTTCATCATAACAATGAACGTTGTCTTCTCTCATACCCACGTTAAATGTAGAGAGTTACCTCATGAATGTGCAGGGACATTTTAATGTTTCAGAAGGATCAGAAAAGGAGGCTATTGTGGACGCCTGAAGAAGAATACATGCTGAAGGTATAAACACTAATTTGTAACTTTTTATGAAGTGGATTGGACTTATTGTTTCATAATGTGTTGGCTCACAGGTGGGAGTGGAGAAATTTGCAGCAGAAGCAAAGAGGAACATACCATGGAGGAAAATTCTGGAAATGGGACATAAGGTGTTCCATGAATCACGTGCTCCAGCTGATCTCAAGGACAAATGGAGGAACATGACTGGCGCAAGATTAGGTAAAAAGAACAAACAAGACACCACACCAATCTCTGGTATGTAAACGATAATTGGTAACTCAATTAGGAGATGATGAAGTCAGGCTTAGTGAAGAAGAAATGCGTGTTGAGCTGTATTTAGACAAAATTACCTCATTTAGAAGATGTGGTTTCTACTTTAAGACCTCATAGTCCTTTGTTCTTGAATGCCATTAGTGAAGGAAGTTAAATGTAGATCCCTCTTTCTGGAGTAATTTGTCAAAAAACTTGGTTTCTATGAGTCTTTCAGTGCATCATTCGAGTTTCACCCTAGGTACAGGAGAAGGTAATAGATATGGAGAATAAGATTTGCAAAGTCGCACAAAACTTATAGAATAGGTTTATACATTATCAAAGACTCAAAGTGTGTATCTGCATCTGTTTATAGGAAGAAGATAATTTGAAAAAGGAAAGGAGCATATTATATGTATGTGTGTGTTTATATGATAGTGCCTGTTGGGATTAAGGCGTCCTTGATAACGGTTACAATTCCGCTCTTTATGATCTGTGCCACCAAGTTCAGACCAAACCCTTTTTAAGACCAGAGCAAGTATGAACACAAAGTAGTAAGTGTGTGTTTCAAACGTAAATCCCCAACCTTAACATTGTCACCGATACGTGCGTTTTTGTCAATGATGGCTCTTTTGATGTGTGAGTCTTTCCCAATACCTATGGATACACTCCCTTTCACCATTAGCAGGCTCTTCTCCGAAGCGGTCTAAGGCAAAATACAATCATAGAAGAAGCCATCATCATCATCATCAAAAAGATTGATATTATCACAATGGTTTACCCTGTGGGGGATGCTGCATTTACCTCGTAATAGTCATGAGCACCCATTAGTAACGAGTCTTCAATAATGGCACCTTCTGATATGCAGGAACCGAGTCCAACCACTGAGTGATGAATTTTGCAGTTCTGCATCCAAGGGAAGTAGCACCGGAAATGACTTCACTTCCAAAGTCATTAGCTCCAGGAAACTTGTTCCGTAGTAGTTCAAGCATCACATCTTTGCTAACAACATATATCCCCATACTAGCTATGTAAGGCATCTCCTTGGCTCTCTTATCATCAAGACCTAGAATCGTTGTGTCAACCTAGCAGAAGCCAGGAGATCAAAATCTTATTTACAAGGTAAGGTGGTTGCATGCTACCAGAGAACTAGCGTTATTCTTTACCTTCATGGCCTTACTTTGCTATTCGTCTTTCCTCGTCGATCTTCATCAACCCAAAAGCAGTGGCTCGTATTTAGTGATGCGGAGGAAGGAGGAGATAGTGGTGGAGGGAGTAGTCCTTTGAGTCGGTATAATTCTGCATCGAATGGTTATGGGACGTTGCATGAGTTTTTGTTTGGTTCTTTATGCTTGGAAACTTGAGTGAGACAATTTTAATACCGTAGCAATGTTTTAGGGCTTTTTATTTAAATCTCTGTTGATAAGTTATGTGATAACCGAAATAGATGTCGTTAAATTTTAGATATTTGTGTCATTTAAGATTTTTACAATAGCAAAGAAAAAGTTCACAAGAATTTTTGGAGATGGTAAAACTCAATCCTTAAGCTACAAGTCTATGTGTCTGTTATGACTAAATATCTTTATAGAAATAAAAAGAAAGAATATATTTTATATTTGACTAAGAAAATATTTCTCAAAATGTATGTTCCAATATTATTAATTTATAGAATTTTTACTGTACCATGAGTCTATGTGTCTGTTATGACTAAATATCTTTATAGAAATAAAAAGAAAGAATATATTTTATATTTGACTAAGAAAATATTTCTCAAAATGTATGTTCCAATATTATTAATTTATAGAATTTTTACTGTACCATGAGTCTATGTGTCTGTTATGACTAAATATCTTTATAGAAATAAAAAGAAAGAATATATTTTATATTTGACTAAGAAAATATTTCTCAAAATGTATGTTCCAATATTATTATTTTATAAAGTTTTTACTGTACTATGAGTCTATGTGTCTGTTATGACTAAATATTTTTATAGAAATAAAAAGAAAGAATATATTTTATATTTGACTAAAAAATACTTCTCAAAATGTATGTTTGTGCTATTATATATACTTTGAATGTTTGGAGAAAAATCATAAAAAAAGTTAAAGAGAATATCTTATATTGATATTAAAAATGGTTATCACAATGAAGAATTTAATCACATTTATTTTTACTATCTTTTTCATCGTATCTTGTGTTCATTGTGGTACTACAGCTACCGCTGATACTCCAGGTAATGGTTTATCATTATACCCACTATTTTAAAATGTTTTGATTAATTAATATTTATTTTATTAATTTTTTTTTCATATAAATAGCTTATGGAGAAATAAAGCAGGTAGTATGCTTCGACACCTCGAGACCGTGTGATTATAGAGGGGAACAAGGTTGCGATTTGTTTTGTCTTGATTGGGGTTTTATTTCAGGACATTGTGCTGTAAGAAAATGTTGTTGTGAAAAATAAGTATATGTCCCATATTTTTTTTTCCAATAAGTATGTATCCAAGATGAAATCACATAATCAAATGTATTGGTATTATTTGAAACATAACATCAATAAATTTCATTTGTTTTAAATATCTTTACAGAAAATATTGAATGAAATAAACAAAATTTACCAATTGAAATCAGTTTTGCTTAAATTTGAGTAATATTTATTTTTAAATGAAGAAAAATATATAGAAAAAAGAATCATAAGATCTTTGAGTACATTGTAAATCTATAGATATTTGATCTCTCCTAAAATGTTTTTACAACCAGACCCATTGGTTAGATCAAATTTGACCATGAACCGATCATATAACTGGGTTGGATTTTAAAGTTGTTGAACATTAAAACTATCAAAAATCTATGAACTAGATAATCAAAATTTTAGTTAATATTTCAAATGTTTTATATTTGATATATATTAACATTTTAATTATGTATCATCTACTCATATTTACTGTATTTATTTTCAAGTTTATGTTTTAATAACTAATATATATAATTTGTGGACCAAATTCAATCTGGTTGAACCATATTAAACCGTGACCCAAATAATTATCCAATCCAGTTTCCAGTCTAGTTTTAAAAACCATTGCAAACCAATTTTTATTTTGTCACCATGAAGAGTATGATTCTAAATGGTGAACAAAAGAATGAGCGATAATAATAAATTCTTTATTATTCTTTACAATTTACACCATTTAAAAGGAATATTTGTTACCTATGATTTTTTAATATTCTTTTACATTTAAGGAATTATAGAATACATTTATTCAAAACTGATGAGGAATATAAATAATACATACTCCCTCCGTTTTTTTATATTTGACGTTCTAGGATTATGCACATAGATTAAGAAGCATTTAATTTTTTATCATTTTCTAAACAAAAATATCATTAATTATTTACCTAACCACAATTCAACCAATAATAAAATAGATTGTATAATATCATTGGTCATCTAACATTAATTAATAATAAATCCTACATAGAAAATTGAAAACGTCAAATAATTTGGAACAAAAAATTTCTCCCAAAACGTCAATTATTAAAAAACGGAGGGAGTATTTTTTTTATTTTTTTCCTTCTTATCACATATTCCTACATGGTTACCGGTTAGAGCATATACATCTTCAAACCAAACCAGTGTAGCCTAACAAGAAATATACATATACAAAAGAGAGAACATGTATATAGTAGCTAAAAGAAAGATTTTAATGAAAGTAAAAACTCTATTCTTCATTGAAGTCTGAACATCTTCACCTTTTGCCTAAGCGCCTCGATGGCATTCTGTATCATGTTGCTTTCTCTACTCCTCACTTCCAGAGACGCCCCCATGTAAGTTTTGAACCTCCACCCATTTTTGCAATGGAACGAGCTGAAGGAAAAGACACAGCTGCACATTCGATCCCATCCCCATAGTTGAAAGACTGGCTCCAAACGTTGCCAATGGTAAGGCACTGATAGGTCTTACTCGTTTTTTTCCGCATTATCTCATAGAATGCAGCTCTCATGGAAGAGAAGCTAGTCTTCTCAGCTGAACCTATAATACTATGAGTCACTGCTCTCTCTTCCTCTCTCTCTCAATGCAGCATTAGAATCGACAGTTTTTGACCTCAAAAGCTTCATCTTTGCTTGTTTTACAGGGCTCATGCTTCTGCTTCTTAAGCATATGACTTGACAGCGAAGCTTTCACCAGACTGAAGAGCAAGATCCTTGGCATTTTGTTCTATTAGCAATCATGTAGGAAACTACAGCACAAGAGAGGCCATGTTCTATATATAGTTCTGTATTGGTTAATGATATATACTAGAATTGTATTTTTTCCAAAGCCAACCACAATAATTATAACCCCTTTTTATCTCTTTGATATTACATTATCTTGCTTTCTAGTTCCTTTGTCACTACCAAAAAACTGCATTCATATTGATCAAATAAAAGCTGTCCGTACTACTACAAACAATTGGTAACTCAGTCTTCATAGCTCTCATCTCCTGACATAGCAGCAAAATCATCTCCCCCGCTTGTATCCTGCAGACATTCCATTTCAAGTCTCAGGCAAAGAGTATATGCAAGTAAGGTGGTACCAGAACTGTGGATAAGAATGAATGATACCTGTTTTTTGTCCCAGTCTTTCAGCTTTGGGTTTGCTAACATGTAATTATCACGTAGAGGAGCCCATGCAGGAGCTTCGTCTTCATTGGTATTTGAAGATTTTTGAGCCTGCACCATCCGACATATGTCACTACTAAATTACCAATAATACACTTTTGCTAAGCAGCTCTCACTAATGAAGATGATTCTTTAATTAATTCTCTCTATATAAGCCATATCAGGACAGAACGCTAACTTGCTTAGACATTTGTTCAAAGGTGAAGATAAATCATATTCAGAGAGAGAGAGTAGGAGAGAATGTAGAGTATGTCAAACCTTGGAGTCTGTTCTAGGTGTTTTCCCCAACTCAGAGAAGAATGCTTCTTTTCTTCGCTTCTTTAACACTAATGAATTCCAACAGAACAAAAAGAAAACAGATTTAGAGGGCAAGAATAAGACAGTGGACACAGAAAGATTCATGCTAAAGCTCAACATCTAAAGACTCTACCTTTAGAGTCCTTTGACCTTGAAGCATTCAAACCCTTCTGAGCATGTTGAGCCTTGTTTACCTGTTTGAAAAGAAAACCAATGTTTTGAGTCAAATGAATCACTCTCGGAGACTAAACAAGCTATACATAACAAGTAGAGAAAAACTTACAGCATTAAAGAGCTTGACCACTATGATTCCAGGGGTTCATGGAGGAAAAACAGTCAGTAATCAAAGAAGAAAAAACACCAAACAATCTCCAGCATTGAGGAAACCTTACCTCCTTTAGTGGCAACACCTATAAGAATCTTCTCATGAGATTCCAAATGGTTAGCAGGTTTAACATGTCCTTTCTCAGCAACCTTAACACATTGTTGCAACCGAGTCATCATCAAAATCACAAAGAAACAATAATAGTGACTGAACGCAAACCAAAACCATACCAAATGTTTCGCCTTTCTGGCCTGACCCTTAGCCTTCTTCTCAGCTTCCTCATCAGCTAGCTTCTGAGCTATTAGATGCTTATGTGCTGATAAAACAGGACCCTGTTACACAAACCCAACACAGTTTTAATCAGTGTTCTAAAAATCGGTTTAGGAAATGCCTAGTCGCCACATTGGATTAGAACAAAACATTTCATGTCTGAAACAGAGTAAATAGAATTGAGTTTCCTCACCAATGCATCATCTCCTTTACTCTTCATGATAGCTTTAAAAGCAATCTTGAACGCATTACATCCATCATCATCACCAAACCTAGTGATCCCAGACTGAATCTCTCCGTGATCCTCCCCATCCGAGTTCTCATCCTTGTCCGAGCCTTCTTCTTCCTCTTCAACTTCGTCGTAGTTTGGCCCCATGTTAGCATCGGAGAAGATTTTCTCACGGATGGTTACCTCTGGTGCCTTCTTCGATTCATCTTCCTCGTCTGAGTTGTAGTCTCTCGCTCTCTTCTGAAAGAGCTTTTTCTTCTTCTGTGTAAGCTTGAACCTGTCGGAAGAAGGAGGTTGTGTCTTTAGCTTCTTGTTCTTTGACTTTCCACCGTTCTTTAAGCCGACTCTTCTCTTTCTAGTGCCTCTCTCGGCCACCGCCGTGTGATTTTCATCTCCGGTAGACATTTTTAGTCGATGATTTTTGTTTTTTTTTTGGCGGCGGCTCTCTGTGAAGTTTCAAGACAGAACAGGGAGATAGGGTTTTGTATACTTTAAACCTTTAGCTTAATTAAACTAGGCCGAGAGTACCTGACCTAAAATCCAAATAGAAAATTTATAAATATTTAGTTAGATCCAAAATTATTATGTCTGAATATATTAAAACAGACAAAACGATTTGAATAGATCTCGATTCAGAAAAGCCCGACTGAATAAAATCTAATCTGATAAAAACTAATTTATGCCGAATGTAAAAACATGAATATCTAAAATTATAATTTCATATATTTTATTTTTTCTATTTTAATTTATGATTTAGTTATAATTTTAACAATTATCGTTAATTGGATTCGGATGTTTTTGAGAACGAGATTTATGTCGGCAGATTTTCTTTCTTACATTTTCTTTTCCGATTTTTCTTAATTAGTCATTTTATTAAAATAAAATAGATAATTAATCTTTTAGACCATAATATTGTTTGTTTACGCTCAATTGATATTTACAAATTTATATTAGTTAATGGGCTGTTTATTGAGTTGCCCATATGACTTTACTATATTGTTAGTAAATATTTAAAATTTGATCCAGCCCATTTAACTAAATAACAATCACAAATTTTAATTAACTTTTAAACTAAGCATACTAATTGTTAATAAATAATGTAACCATTTTATTCATAGATAAGAAAATCATAACAGGAATAATTTTGAATACAAAATTTGAACCTTATAATAGGGAATTATTATATATTTATAAAATTAAAAAATATTTTTAAATCAAAAATATCATACTAGTTATTATTTTACAAAAAAATACATTAATAATAAAAAGTATTTTATTCAGTTACAATCAATCAGATTTTAGACTATGTAGGATAAATTCATTTTCATTTTTAAATTGACAATCTATATCATTGATATATTATAGAGATGATTGGTTAGAATATAAATATAAAAATGTAGTTGTAGGATTTACTCTGTAATTTTGATTGTTGTAATTGTATATTATTTTGCTGTATAAAGATATTACACTTTTAAAAGCATTTTAATAAAAAAACATAAATAAACAAAAACAGTTGTAAATAATGTAGCAATACTTTAACTTTAAAAATAAAACTATGTCATAGGTTAGAATTAGTGTTTTCAAAAATAAATAAAGCTAAAGTCTAATCAATCATCACTTATAATAATGAAAGTATTTAATAATCAAATACACATTTCATCTTTAAATATATCAATATAGTTAAATTAAAATTATAACAAGCCCGAAAAATCGTAGTTTACAAAAAAAACTTTATGATCTAATTTATGTGTCAAAGAGTCGGCAAATTTTAACCCCAAACACGAAAATAATATATGGCAGCTAACTTTTCATGTTAATTACCTAATTCTTTTGAAATAGATAGCTATTTGTTAGAATTTATGTAAAACAAGGGATTGATTCGATAAATATACAATAATTTAATTTAAAAAAAAAACAAATATCACATATCTGTCGTGTTGCGCTTCATCGTAGTTATCGTCGCTGATTCAACAAACAAAGACACTCTGTTTATATACAACTCTCTCTTTCTCTCTATTCCAGTTATGTTGTAGAACTGATTGTCGTTATCATATACGTTACAGAACAAGTCACCTTCCTCCGTTCTTCTCGCGCTCTCTGAACTGAAGTCTAAGGTAAGCGATCCCATTAGATCTTCTTATTTCTCGTGAAACTTATTAATGGATCTGTCTCTTTGATGAGACGGGTCCATTGTTGACCTTCACTGCATTGAAAGTTTCAACCTTTCGACGCCATTGTGTAGTTTCCTGATGGCCCATTCAGCAGATTCCGTCAATCCCAGAGGTATCTCTTTACATTCTCTTCCTCTGATTCATGTTGGCACTTTCTGTTTTATTAAACGAATGTTGGAAACAGATGTTTGCATTGTGGGTGTTGCACGCACTCCGATGGGTGGTTTTCTTGGATCTCTCTCATCCTTACCCGCTACAAAGCTTGGATCCGTAGCCATTGCAGGTATGATTCCTTAAAAGATATTTTATTATAATACTGGGAGGTTCGGGGCCTAAGTACGTAATATTAGTTTTGTCCTAACTGTGAGACCTCTGACACAATGGCCGTGGTCCTTCCAAGTTTAGACCTCTCCTTTTTACTGTGTAGGCTTATGTAATTGACTTTGCATTTGCTTTTACTGCTTCTAGCTGCTCTGAAGAGGGCAAATGTTGACCCATCTCTCGTCCAAGAAGTTGTGTTTGGCAATGTTCTTAGTGCCAACTTGGGTCAAGCTCCCGCTCGTCAGGCTGCTTTAGGTGCTGGAATCTCTAACTCTGTTATCTGTACTACAGTTAACAAAGTTTGCGCTTCTGGCATGAAAGGTGAGAACTTTTGGGCATAAGAACTCTGTTTTTTCTTTTTGTATTTTAACGGTTTCTAGATAAGGAAGACAATATTTTCTGGGTGGTTTCAGCCGTTATGGTTGCTGCTCAGAGTATCCAGTTGGGGATCAATGATGTAGTCGTCGCGGGTGGCATGGAAAGCATGTCTAATACACCAAAGTATATGGCAGAAGCAAGGTAAAATGATATAGTGCATACATATATACATTTCATAGTTTCTTATTCAAAACTTTTTTATACAGGAAAGGATCTAGATTTGGTCATGATTCTCTAGTGGATGGGATGCTTAAGGATGGACTATGGGATGTCTATAACGACTGTGGGATGGGAAGTTGTGCAGAACTATGCGCTGAGAAGTTTCAGATAACTAGGGAGCAGCAAGTATGTTGTTCATTTATTTTTCATCAACCAAAAATAAATGCTTGTATGTTTTGTAGGTTTCATTGAAAACACAACACATTAACTAGTTGATTGGTGTCGTGTTGATGAATATGCAGGATGACTACGCTGTTCAGAGTTTTGAGCGTGGTATTGCTGCCCAAGAAGCTGGCGCTTTCACATGGGAAATCACCCCGGTTAGTATATTTTTTGTATCATCTCTTGTTGCTGCCATATACTTGGTGAATACAGTAACTGGAGATTGAACATACAGGTTGAAGTTTCTGGAGGAAGGGGTAGGCCATCAACCATTGTTGACAAGGATGAAGGTCTTGGGAAGGTGAGTTATGTCTTTTGGTTATATAGATTATTCATACATTAGTGCCCTGACATATGTTCTCCAGTGAACATAACTTGTCTTTTTCTTACTACTCTCCTGTTGTAATAAATGAGAAGTTAGTATGCTTTGCTACATGTATGGCGTCTTAATATATCAGTTTGATGCTGCAAAATTGAGGAAACTCCGTCCGAGTTTCAAGGAGAATGGAGGCACTGTTACAGCGGGAAATGCCTCTAGCATAAGGTTATATTCTCATCCAGAGTTTTAATTTCTGTTTTTTTTTTCAGAATTAATGTTTTCTCTCTTTGACAGTGATGGTGCAGCTGCGCTTGTCCTAGTGAGTGGAGAGAAGGCGCTTCAGCTAGGACTTCAAGTCATTGCAAAAGTTAAAGGTTATGGTGATGCAGCTCAGGTACATACCTTGCAATATTGTGTCCCATTCTTTAATGTAACATTTGAGATGTTTTATTGCATCTACTAAATGAGAACCAAACCTTGCAGGAACCAGAGTTTTTCACTACTGCTCCTGCTCTTGCGATACCAAAAGCTATTGCCCATGCTGGTCTGGAATCTTCTCAAGTTGATTACTATGAGATCAATGAAGCATTTGCAGTAAGGAAAAAAAAACATCTTCTTACTCTAAAGAATACAGAAACAACTGTGATGGCTAATTTTTACTGAACTACTTTGTCACAGGTTGTAGCTCTTGCAAATCAAAAGCTACTTGGGATTAGTCCGGTCAGTTTTTTACATCATCTGAGTCTGTTAAACCTCATCTTTTCAATCAGCTTACTCAAGTGTTTTCTTTTTGCCTTCAACAGGAGAAGGTGAATGTCAATGGAGGAGCCGTCTCCTTAGGACATCCTCTAGGCTGCAGTGGGGCCCGTATTCTAATCACATTGCTTGGGATACTGAAGAAGAGAAACGGAAAGTACGGTGTGGGAGGAGTGTGCAACGGAGGAGGAGGTGCTTCTGCTCTTGTTCTTGAACTCGTTTGATGCATTATGAATTCAGGTGATTTTCATTCTAGATCGTCTTCAGTGATAAAAGACATAGAACGAGGGAAGAACATCGTGAAAAACTCATGATCTTCCATGTGTGTGTGTGTGTGTTTCAGGTGGTGAAGTAGACGCAATTGTACTTCAACTTTGATATTGGTTGGTCTCTCAATAAAGGAGTGATCGTTGATGTTGTTAAGCCTATTTAAATTATATATGAACTCGTTTTTTTTGTTTCGTACTTGGTGGCTTCAGTTCTAAATTATGAACTCATTTATCGTAGTTAATGACTTTGCCCAGGATGTACCTTTGGGAGAATTGATCAAAACGTTATTTATGTAATGTGTATGTATCAAAGGCCAATGTCCTTGGACATGTCTGTTAAAGGCACAAGTCAGCAGCACTTAAATGGAGAAACAATGAAGCTTTCCTCTATACAAAAGTGTATAGTCCAAACTTAACTCTTGAGACATATCTTCCAAAAAGTAAGCTGGTTCTCCTACCCAGGATCGGTTTGTTTAGCAAGGGATACACCAAGTAGAACCTAACAACAGAAAGAGAATCACAAATCAGATAAACCTCTAGCATTATGAACAATGTATCTTTCTTCAACCATTAAGTTTGTGAGTGACCAACAATAGACTTAAGTGTTGGTTCTCAACTTCAGCCTACATGGTATTTTTGGTCACATTAATTCAATAACTGATGTAAGTTTTTGCATACTTTAGACCAAAAAAAAAGTTTTTGCATACTAATAAATTTAGCTATACTAACTTTACATATTCGCATAAATTATTTATTTGAAAGAAAAAAAAACAGAATTCCAAATTTAATATTGGAGCATAAAATATATGGTACAAATATAAGAATGGTTCAATATATATATATATATATATATATATATACATTATATAAGTGAAGTATATAGGAGAAAATTCATTTATATCAAAGTTTGATATCACTTTTCAAATTTACATTTAATGAATGACTATTTTCAAAAATATTTTAATTTTTTGATGCAAATAGATTTAATTAATTTTTCTAAATATTTATAAAAAAAAATAGAAACTCAACATCATCCCTTTAACACTAAACCCTAAAAAATAATCATTAAAATCTAAATTCAAATGTTAATATATTTTTGGTAATGTGTATTTTTGCAAAGTACTAATTAACTTATATTATTCTTAACAATTTCTCAAATACATTTAAAGATGAAATTGGATTTGGACAGATATGTCAGTGAGTGTGATTCTTTGTTTGTTTATGAGAGGGGAGGTTTGTGTTCACCCTTTTTCTTCTTTGTTTTCTTTTTCATTGTACTTGAGCTTGTATCTCTTTATCCCCTCCTTAACCTTCTTTACTCCTTTAATCATCACCAAATCTTTTTTAATTATTCTTGTTTAAGTGTATTTACTTACTAATATTTACATGTGCTGTTTACCTTATACTATTTATGTGTCATTCGTCTTTTTCTTGGCGTTTTTTCTTCTTTACTTGTTTTGGCGTTAGGGTTGACCTAATGTTTGCATGGTGTTCTGCGCTTGTCTCTCGATCTCAGTAACTTCTTATTATATGACAATGCATATTTTACAAATTTTATTACAAATTAGACATTGGATACCAATTCCTTAACTTGAGATTATTTCTTTATTGCTCATCTCCGTCACCGACTACTCTTTTTGTCAACTATTACTTTTTCCTATTTAATACTCGTACTAAAATTTGTTTATATTAGAACATTGTTTTTTGAAACTATATTAGACCTAAGTTTGTTTATATATATATATAGAACTTGTTGATAATAGATGTGAGTAAATTGTTATGTAATCTTGTTTTGAGTAATTTCATACAATATTCATCAATTCATCATGATGTTTATATGAGTTTGCTAGTTTTCTTTTTTGTATTTATACTTCTATCATTATTGCATTTCAATAATTTTACACAGTGAATACATCTGGCTATAGGTATATTATACGTATACAATGCACACGATGTAACATATATGGAGGCTTAGGAGAGCTGAGTATTATAACGAATTTCGGGTTTTGCTATTTTTGGCGAAATTCCAACGCAAAAAGACAACTAAATAGTTACTTATTATTGACTATGCTTGTTGATTTTTTGGGCTCTCAAATAATGATTCATTGTTCATGCCATTCTATTTTTTCTGTTTGGGTGGCAGTCTTTTCTTTTGTCTTTGCATTTGGATGCTAGTGTACGGCTATTGTTGGTTAAAATGATACTCATTCTACTTCCATTTCTTTTTATATGATGTTTCTTTTAGGTAAACATGCGTTGTAAATTTGTTGGGTATATATTTCGTTTTTCATGATACAAAGTATGATAGCTCATCTTCTAAAATGAGCTATTTTGTATTCATTTAGTTTTGATTATAATAATTATGTAACCACATTTTATAAAATATTAATACTTTACTTTTAAGTGAGTTTGTCAAGATAGATATAGTCCAAAACACCGAAACTGCATGCATATGTGTATGTATATGTGTAATGAAATAACATGTTTTAAAAGATAAAACGAAATTGGAAGAGCATTGGATTTGCAGTTCTCATTCGTGGATTCTCTCCCTTGGACCCTTCCTTCACCTCGATTCCCCTTCACAAGTCACAAGTCTTATCTCTATATATAGATGTTCACATGCATACATTAGATATATCTTTTCTTTGGTAAAACATTAGATATATCTTTACCTATAACTATCCGTTCATTACAGATGTTCACATGCATATATACTCCAAACAATTTTACATAAAATTTGATAATTTCCTCAATCCAACTAAACATCAATATCAATGCATAGATTGGTGTTGAGTCGAATCTAGTATAAATGGTGTGAGGAGGCTTATTTTACTGTGGGATATAATCTCTAAAATAAACTACGCTATAGCCATGGTTTGATGGTCATAGACGTTATTGTACGTAGTTGAATGTAATTTTCATGTAAAAGAAAGAAAAGTGTGTAAACAATTTGGTAAAATTCAAAAGGAAAAACATTGGCGTGATGGAATAATTATTTCATGATTTATCTAATTTTGGATTTTAGTTTTTGGTTTTAATTGTTTGGGTTTTGTTGTAGCTAGGTTTTCAGCTTTCTTTTCAACGAGAATTTAGCTTCCTTTTGAAAACAAAATGGAATGGCAATTTGTCTAGATCTTTGTTTTTACTATTGTCTAAAAAATAAAACTTGATTAATAAGTAAGATGGGTTTTGCTAATTCATTATCACCAACCTTGCTATTGTTCCTCCCTTTTGGTAAAACATAAATTCAGAAAAAAAATCTTTATAAAATAAAATTATATTTTAATAATTAAAGATTATATAATACATCAAACGGACCACTTAAAATGTATATAAGTTTATGGTAATTTTCTTTACACAAAGATTTTGCGGTTGGTTTAAAGGAGTCCACACGGACAATATATTTTAAGCGTGAAAGAAACAGAGAACATACTTGTCGTTCCAAATCCTTTTTAACTTTCTACGTTACCCAATACCCACCAATATCTATTAAATCACAACCATGTGTTTTAGAGCATGTTTATTGCAGGTCTCTTAGCATGAGGTTCTTAGATTTTCTAAGAGACGTATCTTAACTTTAACTAAAAAAACTTAAGAACCGTCTCTTAAATAAGAGACATGAGAGACGTCTCTTAACGGGAAAATTAAAAAAAAAAGAAAAAAAACGTGAAATTATAAGTTAAAAACCTCGCTTAAGAGACCGTGGATAAACATGTTCTTATTTCCACATACAGTCATATTTAGTAATATTATATTTGTATTAATATACTTCAAATTTACACAGCATACCACAAGATTAACTACCGATTTATCTTGATTAGGTTTGAAGTCTCAGGTCTCTCACTTCAGTAGCTAACTTTCAAAAGGCAATCACTGGTCACTAATACATTAACCAATAAAATAATACCTATTTAAGAAGAAATTATATATATATATATACACAAATAATTCTTGCATATTGAATATATTGACTTCTAGTTGGACGTGAATATTATCTCGTCTCCATGTAAGAAAAAACCTGAAAATCATTTTAAACTATTATTATTGTAATCAATCCAATACTCTGATTCGCTCCTACCATATATATGATTTGCTATACATATATTACTAATCAACTGTTTTGTATATGTGTTAGGTAACTCCATTGGTTATATCAGGATAGAAGCTAAGTTAAATTATTTAGCAAAAAAAAAAGATACGTTAAATTAGAAAAGCAGAGAAACAAATAGTCTACCAGTAGCTTTAAAACAAAAGACAACAAGTAATGATATAGACTAAGTTTTTTTTTTTTTTTTGATGAATAGAGTAAGGTTTTTAAAAGCAACAAGAACCACTCAACCAACATTAATTTTTATTCTTTTACAGATTGAATATAAACATCACTCCCCCTCTGCTTCTCACTCACACACAATATTTTTTTACATATATATTTATATGCCCCCGTGTGACTTCAATAGCTGTATCAATCTCCTCTCTTTGAAAACACAAAACCTCCCTCTCCATCTCTTTCTAGTACCATGCCGGAGAAACGAATTGGTATGGTCGAGAAAAGTAACAACAAGAGACAACGAGTGAACCTTGTTCCCGAGTTCTCCATCAACGACCACCATGACGTGCTGGTAGAAATCCTCAGGCGACTAGACGGTCCTTCTCTCTGTTCAGCCGCTTGCGTTTGCCGTCTTTGGTCGGCCGTGGCTCGCAACGACTCAATATGGGAAGAGCTTTGTTTCCGACAAGTGTCACCACGACCTTCACTTTCCCTCCGCTCAGTTGTGTCGGCTCTTGGTGGCTACAGATGCTTGTACTTCATCTGCATCCGTCCCGTCCTCGAACGAGTCCCCAAGATTCTATGGAGCCGAGACCAGCTTCAGCTCTCACTCTCTCTTTACTGTGTCCACTATTACGAGCGCATTTACGTCGGCGCGTGGGTTGGAGACGCGCCACCTTCTTCGCTCATGTTCCTTCGAAAGCCCCTCAACGTCGTCTGATTATTACTAGGAACCTATGATTGTATTCTTTATCACATATTATTTCCCCGAACTGTTACAAAAGTTTCATTTCATCATTTTATTAGTAAGATTTTTATTAATAAACGTGGGATCTTTTTTTTTTTCACTCTCGTTTATTTTCTCTCTAGATACTGCCAAATGCCAACGTGTAGCTGTTTTAGTGTTTTGTCTCTTCTGCTTTTTTTTCTTTTTATAAACAAAAAAATAAAATCTAGAGGTCCAACTTCATTAATTTAACTTTTTGGTTTAAATGTGAAAAATATTTAGAAAAATTATATTGTTTCGTTGGAACTCTACTGCTTTTTTTTTACTATCCACTCTGTTTATATACTATATATGAATATGTTATAATTCGTGTAAATGATAAGATTGAATACTAAAAAAACATGAAAGAACAAAGTGAAAGAGTATACTGGTTGGCCAACAATCTGGAGTTGAATAGATGATATCTACATACATACGCATACTAGAGTCCAACGCTTTTGACATCTTAAAAGCAAGGAATCATTGTCTCAAATTAAAAAAAATATTCTGAATATTGAATAAAATGAGCTAGAAATGGGATGATGAACTGGGTATCTTTGTATATGTACTTTTGTTGTTGTAGCATAGATTCGTTAAAAGCAGTCAAGCTAGCTGATGGACCACAAAACACAAAGACATATACAACTTTCTTTGCTAATAATCCCTATCAAAAATGTATTAAAGGCCCATTCAACAGCAAAAACAGCCTGCCTTGATTTTGACATTCCCATGTCTATACTGGCCCATATAATTCATCTTTGTACTAAAGCTTAATTTTACTAACAAAAAGTCATACATGAAAATCTAAGTATGAAATAAAATAAAGTGATGTGTTCAAAATAAAATAAGTGATATACATACGACTTTTATTAGCCTGAAGGAGTTAAACGTTGGTATTTATCTTATCATTTTTTTATTTTAAAAATAGATTTTTATATTCATTATAAATTATTTATCATGTAATAGTAAACAATAAACTCCAAAAAACTGATTATATTTTTTATTAAATTTCTGTTGGTCACAAAAATATAATTAAAATTTAATATATTCCTTTAATAATGTAAAAACACTAAAATATATATATATATATAAAACATTTTGAAACATAGAAAATATTATATTACCTTCAAAACGAAAACATTTATTGGAGTCAATGGAGTGTAAGAAAATCAGGAGAAAAAATGAAGTCAAAAGTCAACAAGACGCAGAGATCACCGGCTGGTTCGGTGACCTTTACACAGTAAGAAACCGGCAGCTGTGCTGAGCGGTTAGAACTTTCAACTATTACAGTCAAAGCCCCCAACATTCTTCTCTATCTTTGTTTTCTCCTTAAAAATATAAAAAAGTAAATTATTCTTCTCCTTACAGATCGTCTTTGCTCACTCTCTCCCCCCCATCACCCGCCGTCTCTCCCGTTCCGGTGAGTCATTCCTCCTTTGTTATTGCTGGATCTGCTTTATCTGTTTCTTGTTGATTTGAGTAAAACGAAGAGAAAGTTTCGTGATCGAGTTGTTGATGATTGTTTGAAAATGGTGTTAGATCAGTCGATTCAGTGAAGGTTAAGTTTTATATTACAAAATCTAAGATTGATTTAGTTGATTTTTATCTATATTTTTAATGAATCTGGAAGATTCTCCGTCTTTTGCGTTTCGGATTTGGTTAATCATTTGATCAAAACAGGTTCTGTAATGACGGTCTAGAGAATCCATTACTCTTGATCTGGCTGTCTTAACGACACCAGAACGTGCTTTCGTCTTTTAGAAAATTTTGCTTGGATTAATAATTTGGGTTTTTTTTTTTCTGGTATAAGTCAATTTCAGAGCTTATGATTAATCCAGAAGTGCAGATGCAAAAGTTAGATGTGTCTTTGATTACATTAATTTCGAGTTATTGGATTCACTACTTTTTCAGATGATTCTAGGGTTTTCTTTTGATGCAGCCTTTAACTTGTTGGTTTACTATATTAATGGGCACATCATCTGGCTCCAACCATCCTCACCAGATGTTACCTCCACGTCAGCAGCTCCGAACTGGAGGTCTAGAAACAACTCTCTCACTCGTGTCACACGATGGTCAGGAGCCACGTTCTAACAACTCTGATGTCGTGCGCGAGTCTCCAGCCGAGAGTAACAGCTCTCAAGATACATGGCCACTAGCTGATCCTGTTCTGGCAAAGAAGACGGTGAAACAAAAGACTGAGCCTGATTCCTCTCAGGAGCAACAACCCGTGTTGCACCATATGTCTAGTGCAGATAAAGTATCTGTACGGGACATAGCTAAGGAAAGAGTGGAGATTGTCGCCGAGAGAATGCACAGGTTGCCTGATGAGTTTCTTGAGGAGTTGAAGAGTGGTCTTAAGTCTGTACTTGAGGGAAATGCAGCGCACAGCGTTGAGGAGTTTGTGTTCCTGCAGAAGCTTGTTCAGAGTAGATCTGATTTGTCCTCTACAACACTTGTTAGAGCTCACCGTGTGCAGCTTGAGATTCTTGTAGCGATAAATACAGGTATCCAGGCGTTTTTGCACCCAAACATAAGTCTGTCTCAGTCATCTCTCATCGAGATTTTCTTATACAAGAGGTGTAGAAACATACCCTGCCAAAACCAACTACCAGCTGATGATTGCCACTGTGACATATGCGCCAACAGGAAAGGGTTCTGTAACCTTTGCATGTGTGTGATCTGCAACAAGTTTGATTTTTCTGTCAATACCTGCCGTTGGATTGGATGCGACTTGTGTTCCCACTGGACTCATACAGATTGTGCTATAAGAGATGGACAGATAATCACAAAGAATGCATCAGGTCCAGGAGAAATGTTGTTCAAGTGCAGGGCGTGCAACCACGCTTCTGAGCTGCTTGGTTTTGTTAAAGATGTGTTTCAGCACTGTGCACCAAACTGGGATAGGGAGTCTTTGATGAAAGAACTCGACTTTGTTAGTAGGATCTTTCGAGGAAGCGAAGATCAAAGAGGTAGGAAACTATTCTGGAAGTGTGAGGAGCTTATGGACAAGATAAAAGGTGGCTTGGCAGAGACAACAGCTGCTAAATTAATATTAATGTTCTTCCAAGGTAAGTGCATGCATTTTATTCATAAATAAACATTACTCTGTGTGTTTAGTCTAACACTTTTTGTTATTACAATGTCATTGAAGAGATTGAGTTAGACTCTGCTAAGAGCTTTGAAAATGGACGTCTGATAGCTCCTCAGGATGCTTGCAGCCGAATCGCTGAAGTTGTGCAAGAGACACTGAGGAAAATGGAAGTAGTATCTGAGGAGAAGATGAGGATGTTCAAGAAGGCACGCATGGCTCTCGAGACTTGCGACAGAGAGCTCGAAGACAAAGCCAAAGAAGTAGCAGAACTAAAAGCAGAGAGGCAGAAGAAGAAGCTTCAGATAGACGAGCTAGAGAGAATCGTGAGGCTGAAGCAAGCAGAGGCAGACATGTTCCAGCTTAAAGCCAACGAAGCAAAGCGGGAAGGTGAGAGGCTGCAGAGGATTATACTAGCGAAAACTGATAAGTCTGAGGAGGAATACGCAAGCAACTATCTGAAACAAAGGATGAGTGAGGCAGAGGCAGAGAAGCAGTATCTGTTTGAGAAGATTAAGCTGCAGGAAAGCTCGAGGGTAGCGTCACAGAGCAGTGGTGGTGGAGGAGACCCGTCACAAGTGTTGATGTACTCAAAGATACGTGATCTGCTTCAAGGATACAATCTCTCTCCCAAGGTAGATCCTCAATCAAACGAGCGTCACCCTTTCAGATCCAACCCTTGATGCTTCTTCCCTTTTATATATAGTTTTTCATATCCTGAAACTTATTGTAAACCAAATGTTTGTAGCCTTAATAACTCTATCTACTGATATTTTCTAATTTGTGTGTTCTTACTTCTGCTGATTTCAACTTGTTCTTCTATCTTGTGGTTTCTATATTGGTTGATTAGGTGATTTAAGAAACGGCAAGAGACTTCGATTGTAGAAACACCAGACTTATATGGCTCATTCAATACCATATTAATTACAACTTCAGCTAACCAGCCAAGCTCGAATTTTATTTTGTTCTTATCTTTGACTTTGAAAACAATTGTGTATTTGTGATTGTTCACATGTGAAGGCTCGAGCCCATCCTCTCAAACGCGTTGATGGTAGACTGTTCACATATGCTCGGGTGTCAGGAACCATCATTCTTATTTGTACTGAAAGAGAGAAACCAAAAGTTTGCATACTCTCTCTTGGGTTTTGAACTAGGGGAACACCTTTCAGTTTAATCTTACATAAAATGGCTCACTCATCGAATCAAACTACTTTTTTATCCTTTATCTAGTAGATTAAATATTGAATATTTACTGTTTTACGGCAACAGAGATGATAAAACTGGTGCATATCTTTTTAATTATTTCTAATTAGGAGGAATTTCATCACCAAAAAAAAGAAGAAGATTTGGTTGGAGATGGTGTGAAAGTAGTTGAAGACACGGTTGATAGAATTAAGCCATGAAAAGAACAAGGAATGCAAGAATGACTTAGCATTAGATTTTCTTTTAGTTCACAAGTCATGCACATACAGATTCACATCACATAAATTCTCCATCTATCCTTCTTTGTATGAAGATACAAAAAGGAAATATTTGATGTATATAAGTTTTAATACACATTCTATATCATTTTTGTTTTTGTAAAAAGTGATATATCCATTATATTATAATATGGGAGGGGTGCTAAAAAGAAAAGAATAAAGAACAGCAAGGGGGTTTGTTGTGGGGTCAAAATGACACAACATTCACTTCACTTAACAAAAAGAGAGTAAAGGTGAAAAATAAAGCTATAATTTTTTCACTGCTTGGGATTCTATTCAGTTCTATCTTGTTGCTTTGCAAAAGTGAATCTACCCCTATCTGACTTGCTATTCCAAAACAAAAAAAGCAAAAGATTGGAGTAATTTAGTTTTTAGTTGCAAAGTCTTCAATTTGTATTCATTCGGTTAATATGTTATTTTTCATTTATAACGTACAATTAATTTATGAA